>SNQJ01S0032244.1:44214-57747 GCA_010110895.2 Picea sitchensis
TAGAAATGTATTCCTATTTACATCATGCATTGCATCTATTATACATTCACAACATATCTTGAATTGGTATACATGTACCGAACTTACCCATTTTAATTTTCATGTTTAAATAATCAAATAACTATCTTTCTCATGAGCATATATCATGTAACATATAAATAGGTCTAGAGGTACACATCTCAATGTCTAACAAAGTCTAACTGACTCCAAACAAATGCTAAACTTTGAATTATTAAGATTAGTAAACAACAATATTCTAACTACCTAAGGTCAAAATATGGGGCGTTACACACTTGCTGAAAGCACTCCTTGTTGATCCTTTTCTCCAGAGTATTCAGCACCTCTGAAGTATCTCTCATGTCTGTCTACCAGATTTTTCAGTAACTCTAGGGTGTATTCTCCTTGACACTTCTCTTTTATGAACTTGAAACAAAGTTCACTTGTGCACACTTGCACTTGCTCGATGCCCACCTGGCAGAGTTCTCAGAGTATTCAACAACTCTAGTTGTGCTTTCTCTTGCACAAACTTTCCCCTCCAAGGTGATCAGTAACCTTGAGGTTCCTTTGAATTGTGATTGCTCTGGTGTGCCCTCTTGGCACGTTCTTCTCTGACTCAAAAGATTTAAAATGGGCACTCCTTGCATTGGCTAAAGAGTTTCCAATGCCCTATTGTGCACTCCTTACATAACCTAAAGAACCCAGAACAACTTAACAAGACTCACATATAGATAATTTATATCATGTCCCTGTAGATGGAAACTATCACATACATTTACAACGTACATTCATAAACACATAGATAATCATTCATAAAACACATAAACACATAGAAAACTCATAGGCAGGAAAAACTGCTCTCTTTGTATTAATTAATATGAATGTATGTTTACAATGTGTACAAAATCTCGGACTACAACAGAGTCTCGACTCTCTCCTCCTTGGATTACAATGATTTTCTCCCAATCTTCAGCAACCTCTAAACTAATTTTAGCAGCTCTACAACTCTCAACATCGTCTACTCGGCATATTTTACAAAGATTTATACAAGAGGTGACTACTTGAGTTTTTCCCTTGGTGTCTAATCGCCATTTACAACACCTATCAACTGAGAAAGAATACATTGAATGATCATAAACACTTCAGATCTAAGGCCATACTGAAGATCTATATAACTCAGACCATATTAAAGGCCTTTCTATCTACTTCATTTACAAAGGAATCAACTCGGCTCTTCCAGCCTTACAACATTTAATTTCTTTAATTACATTTAAAATTTAAATTCAAGGGCAAAATGAGTGGATTGCACCTCTCCCCTCCTTGAATGTGCTTTGATGTGATGGAATGTTTGCACGTTGTTGAGCTGGAGCGATTCTCCCGCATCACACTATAACCACTAAAATAACCATCATATTATATAACCTATAACTCCTAACCCATATAGTATTTAACTATAATATAACCCTTAACCCTTTAAACACTTAATGCTAAGAAATTTAATCAATATAACCCCTAACCCTTATCATTGGTAACCCATATCACCCATAATTCTTATAACACTTAATTCACAATTCCTATAACTTGTAACATTTATAATCCTTATGCCCCTAACCCCTGACACTTAGCCCATATATCCTATATATCCCATTGTACCCTTAACCCCTACACATCTTAACTAGTAACATAAAAAAACCTTAACTTCCATAAGACTTAATCCATATAACCCATAGATCATATCCTATAAATATATCCATTAATACCTAAATTATGATATAAATCCTAACCTTTAACATAATTCCTGTAACACCTACAATGTTTAACACCCATAACCCATGACATCTAACTATTATAACCTGTACAATAACTAGAACTCATGCATTGTGATTTCTATAGCCCTTATAACACTTAAATATTATACTATTTATATTCACTAACTAATTATTCACTATAATCTATTATCCATATAAAAATTAAGCCATGTAATCCCTATCCCCTCATCCTTAACCCCTATAAAACCGTATTACTACAACCCATAAAACATTTAAGCTATAACTCTTATAACCTGCAGGATAAAATTTATAACCATTAACCATTTTCACCACTACCATAATTGTCAACCCTTCTAATCCTCGAGTCCTAATATAACTTATAACCCTAACAACCCTTAACATATCCCCTATAACACATGACCCCTAACCCTTATAACAAATATCACCCTTAAATCCTATCACTTATATCTCCTAACCCCTATAACCCAAAGCATTAACCCCTATAACCCTTAACCCATATATATACTTTGACCCTAACCATTAACCCCTTTAAACCTTAACTTATCTAACCCCTAACCATTATGAATACTAACCAATATACATCACAAATCCTATAATGAATAATATAACCCAAACATTTATAACCTTTAACAAATAAGAACTATAATTTCTAACCCAATATATAACCCATAAACATTATAATCCTTATCCTCTGACCCAAAATAATTTACACCTAACCCCTTTAACTCCTCTAATTGAAAATCCACGTGACTTAACCCTTTAACCCAAAACATCTAACCTTTATAACCCCCAACTCATATATGCATGGATTCCTATAAACCCTAACCCTTAATCCCTAACTCTCGTAAACCCTTACACTCATAACCCCTAATATTTATAACCTTTAACCCCTATAACCCCTACCCTCTACCCCTATAACCCCTAACCTCTATCCTTTATAAAACTTTAACTTTATTGTCCCCAAACTCTATAATCCCAAAGTGTTAATATAACCCCTATCCTTTATAGTCACTATCGTCAACCCTATAACACTTATGAATGTCGTATCCTTAGAATCGATATCACTCTTAACTCCTAACCCATGACATCAAAAAACCATGACCCTTATAATATCTAACCTATGTAACCTTTATAACCCTTCATCCCAATACCAAAACCATTATAATCCCTCATCAATATCTCCCTAAATAACTAAATCTTATATACCTTACTACCTAATTTAATTAACCTCCATTCTAATCCTTAACCTTATAAAATGTATCATCCATAACTCCTAAGTATTACCACCCCTAATTGAGAAATAACATTCTAACCCTAAGTGAGCACTAGGCCAAACATATCCAATATTTTTGTTTGTACATTGGCCAACATACTCCATCAGTTTAACTTTGTTGTTGTATGGAACGTTTACACCAACCATAGAAAAGATCCCCATATGATTTAAACTAGGTGGATAAAGTCAATATGTTCTCCCATCAATAAACAAAATCAGTGTTCAACTCAAGAAGTGGGTTTGGTTCTCAATTTTTCACATAATGCCTATATATTAATTTAACTTCCTTGTTTTTGTCAATCTCATTGTCAAAACAACAAGTCCCTTCTTTGGTAAGAAATGAATCCATATGTTTTTAAAATTTTCTTCTGAAAATACAACATTGATTCAATATCAACCTCTTACTTGACATTTCCCTTCCCCTCTTTCTTTAGAATTTTTTGTCATTAGATGTGTTCCTTTCATAAATATTATTCCCGCTCCAATGTAATATTTGATGGTGTGATCCTCTCAGAAAAACTATTCCTGCTCCAATTTCGTCCTCGATGGTGCCTTGCTCTTGCTCCAATATGTGTTTCCAATCCCGCTGTAAAAAAAATAGAGTATGCATCTTGTGGTTGGAGGTATATGATTATGTGGTTTGGAAAAAACAACCTGCCATATGGAAATAAGCATTTCTATCCACCATTATCTTAATGACTATACAATGCATGTTACACATGCCACAAACATTTCCATTACAACAATATGAAACACAATGACACTTGTTGGCCCACATAAGAAATAGGCCCACTAAAGTAAGGGAGATATGGTAACAAGCGACATAAAACATGTCATAAGGAAGTGTATTAAAACTGATTAGTGATAATGGCATGCAATAATGACTAATGACTAGCTTTTGAAATGTGAGGAAGTTATTGTGTTAAATATCACCCTTTCATTTATGATGACAACAAATAATATTCACTTTTTATTTAATCCTATCCACACAAAAAATATATCTATGATTAAAAACTTTTATATTCTTGCATGTTCCAATAGGTGGATTCCAATACCTCATCATTGGAACATGTTGAGGTCGAAATAAAGCTTTTGAAAAATTAGATTACATGGTCTCAATGTTAGAACCTTGTTGGGATACAACAATTGCACCAAGGTTAGTGCTATTCCAAGGAGAAGGGGGATGCAATAGCCCAGTTTTAAATATTAGAGTAGATTATATTAAATTATGTAATGTTGTAATTATATAGATACAATTACATAGGTCAAGTGAGGTGGGTTGAGTTGCAATGACCCCACAATGTACATATATAAATACCTTGTAATAATTTTATCTTGAATCTAAAGAGAAAGGTCCAAATAACGAATGGATATGAGTCAAATTTGTGATATTAGTTAGGATGTTATTCTTGTATTCCAAAGGTACCACAATGTAGATATATTATCATGGTGTACTTTAGTTTCTATTCATATGTTATGAAGAAAAAGAGGAAATATAAGGTATATTAAAAAAACCATTAAAATGGTTTGTATGGAGGACAAAGGAACTATGATCCCAAGAGAGGGGAATAAGAGAGGGAAAGAGGAAAGGGAATCCATGTGAAAACTTTTCCTTGCCACATGTTAAGACCTAGACAAAGCCCCATTTTATGTGCAAAATCCCTTATTAATCCCTAGATATTGAATTATTAGATTTATAATATTATAATTATATGTCGTCTAGAACCCTTCATGGTACCCTTTCATTATAATTGTACCCTTTATCTCCGGTATATATGTGTGTGTGTGTGTGTATGCATATATATATATACCAAGGAGACCTGGTATTAGTAGCAAATTATCTCATCTCATATTGTATTCTGAATTCAATATATTGTAAAAGGAGGTTTCCCCCTTGAAGTGAACTATAATCATTGAATTTTTATCATTTTTTAAGGCATTGGATCATAATATTTGGTATCAGAGAAAGTTTCTAGTGTTTTTCTTCTCCAATCAAGTCATCTTATCATTTTATCTATAAACATTTTCTTGGATGATTCAGATAGTGAAACTTGGACATTTTTTATAAGACATATCAGGGTATCTTTGGTGAAAATTCCATCTTTTGGTTCATTATACTTTCGGAGATATACCTTTTGGAAGATAGGGTTTTTTACTAGTCCTATAACTAGTCTCAAACATGTGTTATAGGTAAAACAATCATATCTTCTTCAGAGAGGATCGAAATTCTGTGAGATCTATTACATTTGAAAGAGGATGATCCATAGTATTTCTGGTATAAATTTAGGAACCAGGTATTAAATATTGGATACATGGCATTGTGTACAAGTTTGTTCTCCCAAAAAGGCAAAAAATAAGCAAGGTTTGGGAAATTTACCCTAACTTTCACTTGGCACATTCAATTTTAGTCAGACCTATAGCAATGTAGAGAAGACATTTTTTAATACTTCAGGATGAAATTTCAAACTTAGAAGGGCCGAAATTTTAGAATTACATCAGAAGGAATGTCTGATAGGAGGAATAGTCCAAATTAAAGGCTTAAAAGGTACATAAATTACAATTGACATAAAAATTTATTGGAAAATATATTTTTGGTGATTCAAAATTTGTAATAAAGAGGAAAAAGAAGAGACTTATTATTTTCTCACATGTATCCAAATGTTCCTCCAAAATTTACTTCACCAGCTAAACCTCCAAAAATATCAGATGAAATTGACGAGATTTATTGCTAGATGGAAAAGAGGATCATTGAAAATAGGGTACAAATGGAACAAAATATGGATGAAAATATGAAAATAAATATGGATGAAATAGAAAATAATATGGATAATAATATGAATGAGATGAAAATAAACATGGAAGAAATGGAAAATAATATCGATAAGAAGACATATGACATGAAAAATAAGATGGATGAAAATAAGGAAGAGATGAAAATAAATATGGATGAAATGGAAAATAAGATGGATAACAAGATGAATGAAAATAAAGTATAAATAAAAAAATCCATGAAGGAATTGCAAAATTACTTGTCTTCCATGATATTCCAAGCTATAAATGAGAGACGCCCTAAAGGAGATATCAAAATTCAAGGAACTCATGAAAATAAGGGTAGTATACATGTTGAACAACCTGTCAATAATAAGCAATTTTCTAGTGGATTTAACTTTAACAATGGAGTTAATTATAGTGGGGTTCCTAAATTCAACATTCCCAAGATTGAATTAAAGAAGTTTGATGGAACAAAGGTATTTACCTAGGTGAACCAAATAGAGAAATATTTTGAAATGCATAATATTATGGATGATAAAAAAAGGATTCACCTAGCAACCTTGAACTTTGAGAAAAACCATATCAATGGTATCAATAGGTAGTTAACATGAAGCCCCTTCTTTATCATTATACTTGTGGTTTATTTACAAGAGACTTAGAAGCACAATATGGGAAAGTTTGGGAACAATACTACTTCAGTCAATTGACAAGAATCAAGCACTTAGATAATATTGAAGATTATAATTTAGAACTTTAGGTATTGGCCATAAGGGTGGACAACATAAGTGATGAAAAATTATTGGAAGCTTACATGGGTTTATCAAACACGACCTTTTCTTAATACATCCTAGAAATATTATGGAATATATGCAATATGCTAATCATATTCAAGCCAAAAATAAGGCTACACAAAAGTATAAAATTGGATCATACACAACAAGTAGATATTGTTTTGGGGGTCATAAGACAAGCGTACCTCAACCAAAAAGGTTGAAACCTCAACAAATGGATGAAAGAAGAGCAAAAGGACTATGTTTCAATTCTGACAGCAAGTATAGTAAAGGGAATAAATGTAGTGAGAATAAATTATTCTACATAGACTTTGAAGAGGAAGAATATCAAGAATTGGAACCACCATGAGATATAGATCTAGAAGAGACTACTCCAACAATATAGTATCCAAGGGAAACCCTATAAAGTGATTAGATCTAATAACATGAAAAAAATTACTCAAAAGGGGACACTCGGGTGTAGTTGCATAATTATTCTCACTTGATGTTTAAACATCTATATCCTATGCTCCATTAGACCTGAAAATATTTATCAACAATCATTCCAAGGTATTTGGTGAAATGCCTAAGGGTATTCCACTTTCTCAAGATCATGACCATGCTCTCCATTTGCAACCAGGAAGTGTAAAACCTAACATTAGGCCTTACAAGTATCCATATGTAGAGAAGAGTGATATTGAGCACATGATATACAAAATGTTAGAGGTTGAGATCATTGAATCTAGCCAAAGTTCTTTCTCTTCACCAGTGGTTATGGCTACAAAAAAAATGGTTCATGGTGTATGTGCCTAGATTATAGAAATCTCAAAAAATGGCCATCAAAGATAAGTTCTTATTCCTAACATTGATAAATTATTTTATCAATTGCATGGAGAAAAATTATTTACTAAGAGGGATCTTTGTTCGAGATATCATCAAATTAGAATGAGGTAGGAAGACATTCCTAAAACAAATTTTAAAACACATGAGGGTCACTATGAGTTTTTGGTTATGCCATTTGGACTTACTAATGCACCTTCAACATTTCAAAGCTTGATGAATTCTATTTTTAATCTCTTCCTTAGAAAATTTGTGTTAGTATTTTTTGATGACATACTAATATACAACAAATATTAGGAAGAGCATGTAAAACATGTTGACATAGTATTACAGCTATTGGAAAAGAAACAACTTTATGCAAAGCCTTCCAAGTGTGCCTTTGGGGGTCAAGAAGTGGAATGTTTGGATCATATTATATCTCATGAAGGTGTAAAAGTGGACCCTAATAAAATTAAATCTATGAAGGAATGGTCAATTCCCAAAACCTTGAAGAAACTTAGAGTATTATTGTGTTTAACAGGATATTATCAGAAGTTTGTCAAGAATTGTGGTCAAATAACAACAAATATAACAACATTATTAAATAAGGAAGTGATCCATATTATTTTTGGAATGAAATGAAAGAAAAGATATTACAATGGAATGCACATAAATATTTCCAGAAAAAGAGAAATACAACAATACATGATTTATATTAATGAAATAAATTTACAGAGACTGTAAAAATATAGAGTGCAAGACTCACTAGAATGGTGGCATATTTATCTTTGAGAAGAGATGTGACGGCTATGATCATTCACAAGAAGGTGAGTACAATGAGGATTTGAAGGCATTTTTACAATAAACATGAATTCCAAAACCATAGACATCTAAAAAACTAACCCTAGGAGATGAAGTGTCAAACGTCATGTGGGCCTCGTAGGGGTAAGTTAGTACATCAACTTCCTGAGGTCGTAACTTTTTCATACGATCTATGTTTTAGGCGTGTGATAGCCCGTTGTAAATTTATTTTTGAGAGCTACACATTATGCCATCAAACCTTGAGTTTTTCAACAATTTGACTATGGAAATCCCAAAATATGTTGTTTAGGGCCTCAAAATGGCCCTGAAAGTATAGAAAGATGTACTGAGAAGAAAAATAAAAAAATAGACTAGTTGGACTAGATGGGTGGCCACCAATATCCACTTGGATGTTTTGTAAGGCTTCAATATAGGCTCAGAAGTGAAGAACCCATAATTACAAATAAGTGTCCCCATTACAGAGAAATGTGTTGAACTGAAAACTGTCAATATGAGCCAGTTGGAATTTGGAACAGGTGGGTGGCCACCAATATCCACCTGGATGAGTTCTCCCCCCTTCGGAATCAATGGTATCCATTGCGTTGAGTTCCTTGGGAAGAGGAGAAAGTGTTTGTTGAATTTGAATCTTGGTGAGTTATGTGCCTAGTTGGAGAATTTGCGCTGCTTTCTTTGTGGAAGGTTGTCACGAACCTGTTGTTGGAGGGGTTGAATCTGTTCCACCAAACTATTGTCTCTGGGCTTGACGGTGAATTGTGTAGGAACTATCTTAGGTGAAGAAACAATATCTTCTTTCTCTTCTACAATCTTCTTTTGCTAGATAGAAGGTGTTGAGGTTGTAGTGGTTGTAGTGGCTTTCTATGCATCCTTTGAACAGATTGTGAAGAGGTTTAATTTTGTAGTATGAGAGATTACCTTATGGAACTTTTTTGGTGGAACAATAGTTGAAACTACCTCTGGTATCCTGTAGATATAAACCTAGAGTAATAATGACACTACGGGGTTGAAACTCATAAACAACATGATGTTTCCACATATATGATTGGCCAAAAACAACATCATATACATCAAGAAGGGAAACATCACATACTACCTCATCCTTGAAGGGTTGGATGCAATAGGACAAGAGAAACTGCTAGCTGACACAAAGATCTCGTCCTTGGTGAATCCACCCGATGTTCTATGGTTGTGCGTATGGTGTTGTCGACAACCCAAATTGTTTGATGACCTCAGCTAAGATGAGGTTATTATGGCTCTCACTTTGAAAGCGCCACTCCTCCTAAGATTTGGCACTTGAAATTTTTGCCTCTGTGCACTCCTTGCGTCGTCTTATCAACTTGTATATGGCTCGGACCTCGAAGTGTCTCAACCTTCTTCTCCTCCAAATGGATTTCTGGTGCCCTCCTAGAAACCCAACGCTCTTATGAGATTTTGAACCTGAAACAGGTTCGCCTATGTGCACTCCTTGCACTTGACTGGCATTCAAATGACTTAAGACTTAGAATATTTTTCAGTAAAACTTCCTGCACATTCCTTGTGCCTTCTCAAGGCACTCCTTACAGAGCCTTTCCCTCAGAGTATTTAGTAACTCTGGGTTTTTTCAACTTCTCCAACATTTCATAATGTGTCGGTTCTGTGCACTCCTTGCACTTTCTCAAATCACTCCTTGTTGAGCCTTTTCTCCAGAGTATTCATCACCTCTGAAGTATCTCTCATGTTTATCTACTAGAGTGTTCAATAACTCTGGGGTTTCTTCTCCTTGACAATTCTCTTTTCTAAAATCGAAACAGAGTTCACCTATGCACACTTGCACTTGCTCGATGCCCACCTGGCAGAGCTCTCAGAATATTCAACAACTCTGGTTGTGCTTTCTCTTGCACAAAATTTCCCCTCCAAGGTGATCAGTAACCTTGAGGTTCCCTTGAATTATGATTTCTCTGGTGTGCCCTCCTAGAACGTTCTTCTCTAACTCAAAAGAGTTCAAATGCGTAGTCCTTGCGCTAGCTAAAGTGTTTCCAATACCCTGTTGTGCACTCCTTGCACAACCTGAAGAAACTAGAACAACTTAACAGGACTCACAAATAGAGAATTTATATCCTATCCCTATAGATGGAAACTATCACATACATCAACAACATACATTCATAAACACATAGATAATCATTCATAAAACACATAAACACATAGAAAACTCATAGGAAGGAAAAATTTCTATCTTTGTATTAATTAATATGCATGTATGTTTACAATGTGTACAAAATCTCATATTGCAACAAAGTCTCAACTCTCTCCTCCTTGGCTTACAATTATTTTCTCTCAATCTTTAACAACCTCTCAACTACTTTCAGCTTCTCTACAACTCTCAACATCCTCTACTCGACATATTTTACAAAGATTTATACAAGAGGGGACTCCTTGAGTTTTTCCTTCCAACTACTCTAGTGGTGTCTAATCACCATTTACAACACCTATCTACAGAGGCTCAATACATTGAATGATCATAAAAACTTCATATCTGAGGTGATTCTCAAGATCTTTACAACTCAAACCATATTAAAGGCCTTTCTATCTACTTCCTTTACAAAGGAATCAATTTGGCTCTTCCAGCCTTACAACTTTTAATTGCTTTAATTACATTTAAAATTTAAATTCAAGAGAAAAATGAGTGGCTTGCGCCTCTCCCCTCCTTGAATGTGCTTTGATGTGATGGAATGTTGGCACGTTGTTGAGCTGGAGCGATTCTCCTGCATCACACTATAAACACTAAAATAACCATCATATTATATAACCTATAACTCCTAACCCATATAGTATTTACTATAATATAACCCTTAACCCCTTTAAACACTTAATGCTAAGAAATTTAATTAATATAACCCCTAACCCTTATCATTGGTAACCCATATCACCCCTAATTCTTATAACACTTAATTCACAATTCCTATAACT
The DNA here is from genome assembly GCA_010110895.2 of Picea sitchensis. Lineage (NCBI taxonomy): Eukaryota > Viridiplantae > Streptophyta > Pinopsida > Pinales > Pinaceae > Picea > Picea sitchensis. Next base: position 55,404 of record SNQJ01S0032244.1, read on the forward strand.
TGTAACATTTATAATCCTTATGCCCCTAACCCCTGACACTTAACCCATATATCATATATATCCCATTGTACCCTTAACCCCTATACATCTTAACTATGTTTTTGTATGGAACGTTTACACCAACAATAGAAAAGACCCCCATCCAATTTAAACTAGGTGGATAAAATTAATATGTTCTCCCATCGATAAACAAAATCAATGTCCAACTCAAGAAGTGGGTTTGGTTCTCAATTTTTCACATAATGCCTATATATTAATTCCACTTCCTTGTTTTTGTCAATCTCATTGTCAAAACAACAAGTCCCTTCTTCAGTAAGAAATGAATCCATATGTTTTTAAAATTTTCTTCTAACAATACAACATTGATTCAATAGCAACCTCTTACTTGACATTTCCCTTCCCCTCTTTCTTTAGAATTTTTTATCATTAGATGTGTTCCTTTCATAAATATTGTTCTCGCTCCAATGTAATATTTGATGGTGTGATCCTCTCAGAAATACTATTCCTTCTCCAATTTCCTCCTCGATGGTGCCTTGCTCTTGCTGCAATATGTGTTTGCAATCCCACAATAACAACAATAGAGTATTAATCTTGTGGGTGGAGGTATATGATTATGTGGTTTGGGAAAACAACCCACCATATGTAAATAAGCATTGTTATCCACCATTATCTTAATGACTATACAATGCATGTTACACATGCCACAAACATTTCCATTACAACAATATGAAACACAATGACACTTGTTGGACCACATAAGAAATAGGCCCACTAAATTAAGGGAGATATGGTAACAAGTGACATAAAACATGTCATAAGGAAGTGTAATAAAATTAATTAGTGACAATGGCATGAAATAATGACTAATGACTAGCTTTTGAAATGTAAGGAAGTTATTGTGTTAATTCTCAGCCTTTCATTTATGATGACAACAAATAATATTCACTTTTTATTTAATCCTATCCACACAAAAAATATATCTATGATTAAAAACATTTTTATTCTCGCATGTTCCAATAGGTGGATTCCAATACCTCATCATTGGAACATGTTGAGGTCGAAATAAAGCTCCATATTTTTAGACAAAAAATTAGATTGCATGGTCTCAATGTTAGAACCTTCTTGGGATACAACGATTGCACCAAGGTTAGTGCTAGTCCAAGGAGAAGGGGGATGCAATAGCCCAGTTTTAAATATTAGAGTAGATTATATTAAATTATGTAAGGTTGTAATTATATAGATATAGTTACATGGGTCAAGTGATGTGGGTTGACTTGCCATGGCCCCACAATGTACATATATAAATACCTTGTAATAATTTTATCTTGAATCTAAAGAGAAAGGCCCAAATAACGAATGGATATGAGTCAAATTTGTGATCTTAGTTAGGATGTTATTCTTGTATTCCAAAGTTATCACAATGTAGATATAATTTTTTTTTCTTTTTACAAGAACGGGTATGGATTTCTATTAGATTTTGGCCAAAATGCCTTTCACCGATTACATTAGATCGGGCATAGCCCTTAAAATTTCTTCTACTATCTGATCATAGGCCTCAAAATTCGGGAATCCATAGATTTTACTCGAGACTATCGAGTCTATCTCCGTTATTTTCCCTATCTTGAATAGGCATACAAACTGGTTCAGTAAAATGCATAAAAACATAGCAAAATTATGGTATGGAGTCCCACTCCTCACTCCCTTCTGTCAAGAGGAAGCCTGTGGGAAGTGGAACTGCCCTGTTGGCTTCCAAATCAGCCTCCTTATTATTTTCCCTCAAAACATGAAGAAAGGATGCGGTCCGGAGAGATTTCACCAGAATTCTGATTCTTGAAATCACTCTTGCCAATTTGATATCTGCTGGAAAGGAATCCTCCACTAAGACTTTGATAATGGACTGAGAGTCTCCAATGATACTGATATCTGAAATACAATTAGTCTTTGCTTGCTTGAGACCTTGCAAAAGTGCCAAGGCCTCAGCTTGCATGCTAGTAGATTGCCCTAATCCCCAAGCGAACTTTGACACAATTATGCCCTCTTTATTTTTTATAATTCCTCCTGCCCCAGCCAATCTGGGGTTGCCTTTCGCTGCCCCATCGAAAAACAAGGAGTATCTGGATTGCCTGAGGAGCAGGTCAGAAAGGTCATTCTCCTTTCCTCTGAATTGCCACTCTTTTATATTCTTGTGTTGCCTTATGTCGCCAGAGAATTGGAGATTCAACGAGGCACCCCAATCTAAATCTTGTTGGCTTAGATTCAAGTCCAGCAAATGTTCCCCCAGACTTTCTTTCCATAGACTTTTTATTTTAATGATGATGAACTGCGAGTTTAAGCTTGCATCTCT
>SNQJ01S0032244.1:57757-74640 GCA_010110895.2 Picea sitchensis
TAAGGAGACCTAGTATTAGGAACATATTATCTCATCTCATATTCTATTATGAATTGGATACATTGTAAAAGGAGGTTTCCCCCTTGAAGTGGATTGTAATCATTGATTTTTTTATCATTTTTTAAGGCGTTGGATCATAACATTTGGTATCAGAGAAAGTTTATAGGGTTTTTCTTATCCAATCAAGACATGTTATCATTTTCTCTATAAATTTTCTTGGATGATTCAGATAGTGAAACTTGGATATTATTTATAAGACATATCAACTGGTTCATTATACTTTCGGAGATATACCTTGTGGAAGATAGGGCTTTTGACTAGTCCTATAATTAGTCTCAAACATGTGTTATAGGTAAAACAATCATATCTTCTTCAGAGAGGATCCAGATTATATGAGATCTATTTCATTTGAAAGTGGACAGTCCATAGTATTTCTGGTATAAATTTAGGAATCAGGTATTAAATATTGGACACATGGCATTCTATACAAGTTTATTCTCCCGAAAAGGCCAAAAATAAGCAAGGTTTGAGAAATTTACCCTAACTTTCATTTGGCACAACCAATTTTAGTCATATCTATGGCATTGTAGAGAAGACATTTGTGAGTACTTCAGGATGAAATTTCAAACTTATAAGGGCCGAAATTTTAGAATTACATCAGAAGGAATGTCGGCTAGGAGGACTATTCCAAATTAAGGGCTTAAAAGGTACATAAATTACAATTGACATAACTTTTTATTGGAAGATCTTTTTTTGGTGATTCAAAATTTGTAATAAAGAGGGAAAAAAGGAGAATTGCATTTTCTCACATGACTCCAAATGTTCCTCCAAAATTTACTTCACCATCTAAACCTCCAAAAATCTCAACCATGACTTAAGATGAAATCGACGAGATTTATCGCCAGATGGAAGAGATGATCATTGAAACTAGGGTACAAATGGAACAAAATATGGATGAAAATATGAAAATAAATATGGATGAAATAGAAAATAATATGGATAATAATATGAATGAGAATAAGAATGAGATGAAAATATATATGGACAAAAAGGAAAATAAGATAGATAAGAAGACATATGAAATGAAAAATAATATGGATGAAAATAAGGAAGAGATGAAAAGAAATATAGATGAAATGGAAAATAAGATGGATAAGAAGATGAATGAAAATAAAGTATAAATACAAAAATCCATGAAGGAATTGAAAAATTACTTGTCTTCCATGATATTCCATGCTATAGATGAGAGATGCCCTAAAGTTGATATCAAAATTCAAGGAACTCATGAAAATAAGGGTAGTATACATGTTGAACAACCTTTCAATAATAAGCAATTTTCTAGTAGATTTAACTTTAAAAGTGCATTTAATTATAGTGGGGTTCCTAAATTCAACCTTCCCAAGATTTAATTAAAGAATTTTTATGGAACAAAGGTATTTACCTAGGTGAACCAAATAGAGCAATATTTTGAAATGCATAATATTATGGATGATAAAAAAAAGGATTCACATAGCATCCTTGAACTTTGAGAAAAACCATATCAATGGTATCAATAGGAAATTAAACTTAATCCTCGTCTTTATCACTATACTTGGGGTTTATTTACAAGAGACTTAGAAGCACAATATGGGAAAGTTTGGGAACAAGACTACTTCAGTCAATTGACAAGAATCAAGAACTTAGATAATATTGAAGATTATAATTTAGAACTTTAGGTATTGGCCATGAGGGTGGATGACATAAGTGATGAACAATTCTTGGAATCTTACATGGGTGGATTAAAACAAGACATCAAACACGACCTTTTCTTAAGACATCCTACAAATATTATGGAATATATGCAATATGGTAATCATATTCAAGCCAAAAATAAGGCTACACAAAAGTATAAAATTGGATCATACACGAGAAGAAGATATTTGTTGGGGGGTCATAAGACAAGCGTACCTCAACCAAAAAGGTTGACACCTCAACAAATGGATGAAAGAAGAAAAAAAGGACTATCTTTCAATTCTGACAACAAGTACAGTAAAGGGAATAAATGTAGTGAGAATAACTTATTCTACATAAACTTTGAAGAGGAAGAATATCAAGAATTGGAACCACCATGAGATATAGATCTAGAAGAGACTACTCCAACAATATCTTGTCATGGATTGGTTGACATCAATACTCCACAAACCCTCAAGATACAAGGATACATCAAAAAGAAAAAAGTTACAACAATATTGATTGATTATGGTAGTACCCATAATTTCAGCAATTACAAATTAGAAAAAGATATCAATTGCTTTGTATATACTGCACCAGAGTTTGAAGTAATTATTGAATATGGAGGTACCATAATTTTTTTATGGAAATGACATAGTATAAATCTCAACATGGGGGATTATTTTCCATATATCCCCATTATTTCTATCCAAATGGGGGGTGTTGATGTTGTATTAGGGGTCCAATGGTTACCATCATTGGGAACAATGGAACTTAATTTTCAAGATCATTTCATGATATTTTCCTCAAATGGAAAGGAAATTGAGCTTAGAGGTATCCAAGGGAAAACCTATAAAGTGATTAGATCTAATAACATGAAAAATTTACTAAAAAAAGGACACTTGAGTGTAGTTGCATAATTTTTCTCACTTGATGTTCAAACATCTATATCCTATGCTCCATTAGACCTGCAAATATTTATCAACAATCATTCCAAGGTATTTGGTGAAATGCCTAAGGGTATTCCACTTGCTCGAGATCATGACCATGCTCTCCATTTGCAACCAGAAAGTGTAAAACCTAACATTAGGCCTTACAAGTATCCATATGCACAAAAGAGTGATATTGAGAACATGATATAGGAAATGTTAGAGGTTGAGATCATTCAATCTAGCCAAAGTTATTTCTCTTCACTAGTGGTGATGGCTACCAAAAAAGATGGTTCATGGTGTATGTGCCTAGATTATAGAAAGATCAAAAAAATGACCATCAAAGATAAGCTTCCTATTCCTATCATTGATAAATTATTATATGAATTGCATGGAGAAAAATTATTTACTAAGATGGATCTTTGTTCGAGATATCATCAAATTAGAATGAGGTATGAAGACATTCCTAAAACAAATTTTAAAACACATGAAGGTCACTATGAGTTTTTGGTTATGCCATTTGGACTTACTAATGCACCTTCAACATTTCAAAGCTTGATGAATTTTATTTTCAAGCCCTTCCTTGGAAATGTTTTGTTAGTATTTTTTTATGACATACTAATATACAACAAATATTAAGAAGAGCATGTACAACATGTTGACGTAGTATTACAACTATTGGAAGAAAAAAAACTTTATCCAAAGCCTTCCAAGTGTGCCTTTGGGGGTCAAGAAGTGGAATATTTGGATCATATTGTATCTCATGAAGGTGTAAAAGTGGACCGTAAAAAAATTAAATCTACGAAGGAATGGTCGATTCCCAAAACCTTGAAGAAACTTAGAGTATTCTTCAGGATATTATCACAAGTTAGTCAGGAATTGTGGTCAAATAAAAACACATATAACAACATTATTAAATAAGTGTTTCAGATTATTTTCGGAACGAAATGATAGCAGAGATATTACAATGAAATACACATAAATATTTCCAGAAAAAGAGAAATACAACAACACAAGATTTATATTAATGAAATAAATGTACAGAGACTGTAAAAATACAAAGTGCAAGACTCGCTAGAATTGTGGCATATTTATCTCTGAGAAGAGATGTGATGGCTACGCTCATTCAAAATAAGGTAAGTACAATGAGTCTTTGAAGTCGTTTTTACAATAAATATGATTTCCAAAACCCTATACATCCAAAAAAATAACCCTAGGAGATGAAGTGTCAAAATTCATGTGGGCCTTGTTAGGGTAAGTTAGTACATCAACTTCCCAAGGTCGTAATTTTGGCATATGATCTATGTTTTAGGTGTGTGATAGCCCATTGTAAAGGTATTTTTGAGACCTACACATTATTCCATAAAAATTAGAGTTTTTCAACAATTTGACTATGGAAATCCCAAAATATGTTGTTTAGGGCCTCAAAACGGCCCCGAAAGTACAGAAAGATGTACTGAGATGAAAAATGGAAAAGTAGGCTAGTTGAACTAGATGGGTGGCCACCAATATTCACCTAGATGTTTTGTAAGGCTTCAAGACATGCTCAGAAGTGCAGAACCCATAATTACAAATAAGCATCCCCATTACAGAGCAACGTATTGAACTGAAAACTATCAATATTAGCCAGTTGGAATTTGGAATAGGTGGGTGGCCACAAATATCCACCAGGATCAGTCATGCCCCATTAGGAAGCAATGGTATCCATTGCATTGAGTTCGTGGGGAAGAGGGGAAAGTGTTTGTTGAATCTGAATATTGGTGATTTGTGTTCCTAGTTGGAGAATTTGCATTGCTTGGTTTGTGGAAGGTTGTCACGAACATTTTGTTGGAGGGGTTGAATATGTTCCACCAAAATATTGTCTCTAGTCTTGATGGGGCATTGTGTAGGAACCATCGTAGGTGAAGAAACAATATCTTCTTTCTCTTCTGCAATCTTCTTCTGCTAGATAGAAGGTGTTGAGGCTGAAGTGGTTGCAGTGGATTTTTGTGCATCATTTGAACAGATTGTGAAGAGATTGAATTTTGCACTATGAGAGATTACCTTGTGTAACTATTTTGGTGGAACAATAGTCGAAACTACCTCTGGTATCCTATAGAGATGAACCCCAGAGTAATAATGACACTACAGGGTCAAGACTCATAAACAACATGATGTTTCCACATATATGATTGGCCAAAAACAACATCACAGACATCAAGAAGGGAAACATCACAGACTACCTCATCCTTGAAGGGTTGGATGACATAGGATAGGAGACACTGTTGGCTGACACAAAGATCTCATCCATGGCGAAGCCACCCAATGTTGTATGGCTACAGGTGTGGTGTTGTCGACAACCCCAATTATTTGATGACCTCATCTAAGATGAGGTTATTATGGCTTCCACTATAAACAATGAAATGCAATGGGGTCCCCTTCAGCCACATCTGTGAATGGAAGAGGTGCTCCCCCTCTTTAGGATATGTTGGTTCTTCTGGTTAAATTGTTGTGGTCGCGACAGTAGCAGTGGGTTCTGCATTAATGATCTGTCTTTCTTCATTAATTTCTGGATCATATTATGAATCAGGGCTCAAATACTTGTCTCTGATCTTAGCCACCAATGACTATTTTGAGCAACATTCATCGGGGTTGTGCTAGGGGATTTTGTGGAAGTCGCACCACTTCCCAGTGTCATTCTTTATATTTCCCTTACCTTTATTTTCTTGTGTCTTAGACTGGTTGTCGGGAGGTTGTTCATTAGCATCGTCTTTATCGTGATTTGGTTCTTGCAGATTTGCAAACCCGAACTCCCGTTTGTTTTAGTGCCCAAATTTCTGCTCAATTTTGACAGCATATCAATAGGCAACTCCCAATGATGAGATGTTTAGGAAATCCATTTCGGTTTGGATGTAACTATGCATAACCCTATGGTATTTCAGAACCAAATGTTGGTCAGATTCTTTGATACCCAGCTTGGCACGCAAGGTATGGAAATTATTTGTTAAATATGACATTGTTTGGACCTTCTCTTCCCATAGTATGGTCCATCTCATGTACTGGTCTTCATAGTTATCAACAGGGTAATATTGTGACTTGACCACATCCACAAAAAAATCCCAAGTGGGCTAGGCCCCAAAAATTCCATATTCTCTGTGGAAATTTTCTCTAAGTTTACCACCGATGTTTGACATGGGGGAGATCCTTGAGGAGTGAAAAGGTGATATTTTCCCTATCGAAAAAATTGTGAACAAAGAAATAACCTTCTAGCAGATTTAACCATTTTTATAGGGCATCTGCATCAATCTGATCTTCAAATAAGGGAATATCAAAGTTAATGTGTACCTTGAAGGGATAAGTTCCTCCAAAGTGTTCACTTTGTGAATATGTTCTCGTTGCTATCGAAAGGCATTGGAGGATGTGGGAAAAATTCTCCATCATTTCATCCCTCTATCGTGCAAGAGCTTGCTCAAGAAACAGGTTAATATAATCTTTTGTTTGGCCATTTTTATTTTCTTCCACCATGGAGGGTTTCTTGGGCACGCGAGAGAAATTTTCCTCAAGAGAGAAAATTTCGAGACCAAACTTGTTATACTCGGACCTCGTCGGGGACATGCACTAAAAATCGATCAAGAGAATCTTTCTCTAATACCACTGATCCATATTATTTTCAGAAAAAAATGAAAGCATAGATATTACAATGAAATACACATAAATATTTCCATAAACAGAGAAATACAACAATACATTATTTCTATTAATGAAATAAATGTATAGAGACTGTAAAAATGCAAAGTGTAAAACTCGCTATAATGGTGGTAGCTTTATCTCTAAGAAGAGATGTGATGGCTATTGTCATTCGCAATAACGTGAGTACAATGAGGCTCTAAAGGCCTTTTTACAATAAACATGAATTTAAAAACCATAGACATCCAAAAACCTAACCCTAGGAAATGAAGCACCAAAAGACATGTGGGCCCTGCTAGGGTAAGTTAGTACATCAACTTCCTAGGGTCGTAACTTTTTCATATGATCTCCATTTTAGGCATGTGATAGCCCATTGGAAAGGTAATTTTGAGAAATACACATTATGTCAACAAACTCTAACTCCATCAACATTTTGACTGTGGAAAGCCCAAAATATGTTGTTTAGGGCCTCAAAACAGCCCCAGAAGTACATAAAGATGTAATGAGATTCAAACTACCAAAATAGGCTAGTTGGACTAGATGGGTGGCCACCAATATCCACCTATATGTTGTGTAAGGATTCAAGACAGCCTCAGAAGTGAAGAACCCATAATTACAAAGAAGTGTCCCCATTATAGAGAAATGTGTTGAACTGAAAACTGTCAAGATGATCCAATTGGAATTTGGAATAGGTGGGTGGCCACCAATATCCACCTAGATCAGGAAGCATTTTCTTGGACCAAATAAACAACCAAATATTTTGAAAAACTTAAGCAGGTTATGTGTACTACTCACATCCTAGACACACCAGACTTTACAAAATTATTTCTTGTGGATTGTGATGCCTCAAGACATGGAATTGGTGCATTTCTAATGCAATAAGGAAGGCCCCTTTCCTTTTAAAGAAGCCAAATTAAAGGAAAAAACTTAGTCAAACCCATTTATGAAAAATAAATATTGGCCATACTAAATGCAACTCAGAAATGTTTCCCTTACCTAATAGGAAGACACTTCAAAGTAAAAACAAATCACAGTAGTTTGAAGTACTTATTGGAGAAATGATTATATTCAGAAGAGAAACAAAAATGGGTCACAAAGATGTTAGGTCGTGACTTTGAAATTATATACAAAAAAGGAAAACATAATGTTGTGGTAGATGCCCTTTCAAGGAAAGAAGAAGAAACATAAGGTTCATTATGTGTTATTTCTATTCCACAATCTGATTGGGTGGAATAAGCAAGGACATAATGGAAGAAATATCAAGAGGTATGCAAGGTCATTCAACAACTACATGAGGAACCCAGTTCATTAGACAATTGTGTATGGAAGAATGATTATATGGTATAATGATTGCCTATATTTATGTAAGAATTATCAACTCAAACAGAAGGTACTTTTGGAATTGCACACTTCTCCTATAGGAGGACATTCACGATTCTTGAAAACATGCCACATGATCAAGAAGGATTTCTTCTGGGAAGGTATTAAAATTGATATTCAAATTTTTTTTTCAAAATGTTTAGTCCACCAACAGAATAAGGGTGAAACAATCAAGACACCAGGTCTCTTACAACCATTAGTTATACCAAGTCAATGTTGGGAATAAGTTTCAATGGATTTTATTACAAGTTTAACCAAATCTGAAGGAAAGACTATCATCATGGTAGTAGTGGATCGATTGATAAAGTATGTCCATTTTTTATATCTTTATCATCTTTTTAAAGCAAGTATAGTAGCCACAACATTGATGAAAACAAGTCAATAGCTACACAAAGTCCCCAAGATTATTGTAAGTGACAGAGATCCAATTTTCACTCGAAATTTTTGAAATAAATTATTTTCTTGTTTGGGTACTCAATTGGCTCACAACTCATCTTACCACCCTCAATTTGATGGGAAAAATGGGATTGTGAATAAATGTCTAGAAGGATATATTTGATGTTTTGCATTTGATAAACAAACATAATGTGTCAAGTGGTTTCCATTGGAGTAATGGTGGTACAACTCATCCTTCCATACATCATCAAAAATTTCCCCGTTTCTGGCACTTTATGGATATCATCCTCCATCTATTAAATCACCCTTGAAAGGGAATACAAAGGTTCAAGAAGTGGAGGACCACATAGGGAACCAACAAGAGTTTATCAAAATATTGAAGTACAACTTGGTTATGGCACAAAATAGGATGAAACAACAAGCAAATCAATATCACAGTGAAAGCAAAATTGAAGTGGGGGATTGGGTATTCTTGAGGCTACAATCATATAAAAATATGTCCCTCAAGAAAAAAAATAAGGACACTAAATTAGCACCCAAATATTATGGCCCCTATAAGGTTTTGTAAAGGATTGGAAGTATGGATTACAAATTGTATTTTCCTCCATCTTCACGTGTACATCCAATCTTCCGTGTTTCTTTCTTAAATAAAGTAATCGAAAACAAGATCCCAATCCAAACTATTTTTCCAAAGATTAATGAAGAATGAAAAACCATACTAGAACCAAAAAAAAACCTTGAAACAAGGATTAAGAAACTAAGAAATAAAGCAATCACAGAGTACCTCGTCAAATGTGTTAGCACTCTCTAAATTTTGTCCAGCTGGTAGAAAAATGACAGAGGTAACTATTTCAACCAACTTTGGAGCTAGGCACTAGCCTTCTCAACTCAGAGAGGGATCTCTCATGTCACTTGTTATTTCTTTGGCAATCAGTGGCTAGATTTAGTTTGTTTGGGGGGGATTTTTATAAATTTGTTGGCCAAGAAAGGGGACGGTCACTATGGGATATGGAGTCAAAATTTTGAAATCAAATGAAAACAATGACTGGCTGATAAAAATCTCCAGAGGATAAAGGCTAAATTAGGCAATGAATTTGAGTTGTAAATTCATATTTAAACTGAGTGTAAGAAGAAGGAGAAACAAGTAACTGCATCAGACCATTACTGAAATGAATTCAAAATTAGTTAAGAAGAAATACACACAATTTAAATCGCTTAAGCCGAGAGAATCATAAGATGAATTCTGAGATTTTAAATATCTCATTCAAACAAAATATAGTGCAAATGGAATAAAAGGACACAGGAAATACATACAATGAAAGGAGACAAAACTCACATAACCACCATTAGAATATTTTCATAGAGACTTCAAAAGATTCTGCATATGTATTCAATTATGCTCCAGAAAATTACAAAGTCCTCCTACTACGAGGGCAGGCCCCTCTCTGGTAAGTCCTACTTTTATTTTTATTTTTGATATTATATATACATACATTACATAAAGAATTCAAAACGGTTCATCTTCCATGAAATTCCCAAAATAGATAGTGGACAGGAAAGGAGTAACTTATAACAACGAAGCTCCTATATTCTAGGGAACGTTACAATAAAAAACTGACATATTCGAGATTTTCACCCTGAACACCAGTTGTTTGCATCATCGCAAAATTTTCTGAAACATACTTAATTTAGCTTGAACTCTATTTCAGATTAGCAATTTCTTCCTTTAAAGTGTTAAGCCAAGCAGGTTGGTTCTCTCCAACGCTTTCAACCACTTCAAATTTAATCTTTGTCTTTTGTCACTTGCTCCTTTTACCCTTGCCAACTTGCATGTAGTACCCGCCTGCATATCCATTAATGATTAAATCCTTCATTATAGGATTCAATATAACTTCTTCATCTACTCCTAGTTCACTTGCAAGCTTCGTATGAAATTTGGTTGCCAATATTCAGGAAACAAGCTTTTCTTTCTTCTTCACTAATAATTTTGCAAGATTATTTGAATATCCCAGTTCGCTGAAAGCCACTGGATCTGTCTTCTCCATTTCCTATGTTTTTTTCTGAAAGCACAAGCTTATCTCTTTTGACTTTGCAAGAATTTGACGAATGATTTGTTTTGCACTTACCCCGTTCTGTAATAAAATGCTAATCACTCGAAACAAAGTATCGTCCCCATGCTTTCAGTGGAAAATTTTCATTGAGTGCCAATAATGGGCTACTGGCGAACGTCCTTGTAGGGATAACGAATTACCACATTTGGTTGTTGATTCCCAATGATGGACTTTGAAATCAGTTTTGTGGTGGTGCTCATCTGGTATCACACGGACTAAAAGTACTTGAACAAGTGTTCCGAGGTGATTTGACTGGACGTCAACTTTCCCTTTCCACATGCAATCTATGCATTTGATGAGTCTAATGATATTCTGACACGTGACATCGGGGTGGGATTGAGTGGTTTCAAGCTTACATGATTTTCCCCCCAATATGTATCTGGTGGCGCCACGTGCCCTCGAAACGAAACTGTGATATTCTCATCGGCCCGCTTTCAAGAGATTAACCTATTCGCTATTTTTCCACCTGATATGTCCTACAACCATTGATCAATGTTGCCCATGATCCATGACTCATTGGGTCCCATTTACTTCACACCTCTTCCAGATTTATCCCCATCTGCTAGATGTGACCATGTCCGCTAGTCTATCACCCTTCTATACAGATTTATCCCCCTGCTAGATCTCGAGACTTGGAGTCAAAAATGTGTTATAGTGATAACATGGGCTCCAACTGGGGATACTGTCCTCCCTGCGAGGTAGCAAATAATAGTAGACCTTGTGCCTTATCCATTGGGATTTTCTCACAACAGGTGTGTGTCGCACTTTGACCTGTCACCAATGTTTGTTGAAAACTGAAGTCTGTGTATCGCTCTCATCTGGAGGTTGGATGGACTGCTATTCATATGAATGAATACTTTATTTGGATACCTAAACTAGAACATGCCCGATCCATGACCTTATTCATGCCTACCTACCCTAACTACTCAAACGTACTGCCATTCAAGTGAAATCAAAATGCCAATGCAGCCATGCCAGCATTTTACCCACTTATTTTTTTCTTTGCACATTCTCGTTCCTAATTTTGTTCACTGATAACTCATTTAAGAAGTTATATATTAATTAAAATCTCAAAATTTCAAAAATATTGGGACTGTTTATTTTTTCTAGCAAAATTGCAAATGGATCTTTCAACACATGCATAAGTTCAAAACCATGTTTTGCTTCTTTCACTGTTTTCTGGATTTCATGTGATTCACCGTGTCGATTTCCCTCAAGAGGTCGATAAATCTGTTGAGACTGCTGGAAGTAATAACCTCCTAAATCAGAAGACAGTGTTGGCTGAAAAGAACCCTCTGGTGTAAAACAATCCATATCTAATATTGACGTTGATTGGCCATTATCTTCATCTCTGAGCTTACAATCCATCCTAAGCCTTAAATGTTGATTGTTATAATTCTCCACATAACATGTCACAAGGTCATGAAAAGCATGAAAAAACATTTCTTCTTGATGAACAAAAATAGAAAGACACGCTCCTTTCATAAGTGTTTGTTGTTATTGATCTATTTCTTCTATTCTGAGAAAATTTCCAAATGAAATGACAGTAATAGGTTTGTCTACTCTTTTTCATATCAACAAAAATATCCATACATCCCTGAACATCTTCAGACATGATAGCCAGATTATGTGTATCAGGACTATTCTCTTGTTCATTGAATAATTATGGTTTGGTTTCATTAACCTTCTGAAAATTTGCTTGAGGACTGTCATTTTGACTTTCAAATGAATGAATGGAAATAAGTTCCTTCTCATAAACTCCTTTCAAATGTGGAAAGCTAACAGCATGAACTATTTCATATTCCATATTTTTCATGTATTCTTTCTCAAAACCATGATTTTCAAATGTATCAAATAAAACAATTGCCTCTTCATTACCTTTCTATATTTCTGATTGAAAAGTGTCATACATTGTTTTGTTTCCTTCTTGAAACTTTATGTCATTTGTTTGTCCACTGATTGAAGTTTCCATATATGCAGTTGTATAATCCTCATCTTTGTCTAGGCCACATAGAATTTAAACAACCACATCATTCATAGGGGAATAAAGACAATTTTGAAACACTTTGTCTTGCTGGAAATCTTGTTGAATATCTTCATCAAGTTCATGAGAAGGAAGCTAACCTTTAATGACAATTTCTTGATCAGATTCATCTGCATTTTCAAGTTGCTAGTTGAGCATAGGCTGCAATTATGAACTGAAAAAACCTTCCATGTAATCATCCATATGATCATTAAATGCATGTGAAGGTTGTTGATCTTCCTTACTAACAACAAGTTGTTCATGTAAAGCAGTGCCATTGCAGTCAGACTTTCCTTCTTCCTTTTTTATCTCATGATTTTCTTTCAACAATTCAAAGGAAGAAAAACATAATGGAAGATGGTTTTCATTTGTAAGTCCATTGTGTTCTTAATATTCAACATCATGTCTGGAGGATTTATGATTTGAAACATTATAAATATTTTTCTTCAGCAATTTGAAAGAAGAAAAAAATAGTGGCAATGTTCTTTCACCTTATTCAAAACCTTCTTCATTTTTTTCACAGTCATCATATGCACAATTTTCAATTTCTTTGGATTGTTGAACACACTCATTTCCAGGTTCATCTTCAAACAATGGATGAAATTTCTTGTTGATTCGTTCGAGTGAATCAGTGTGATTTGGCATCAAAATACATTATTTTTCTTCAATGACGATCTTAGAATTTTCTTTCAACAATTTAAATGAAGAAAATCATAAAGGTAGAAAATTCCCTTCCGCTGATTAAATACTTTATCCTTTGTAACTGTGGTATGTAGGATGATTGCTCTCATTATAATGCTGAAAAGAAACATTTTCTGATAGAGAACATACAGTTGGTTGCTCTAGGAAGTCAACATCATAATCATCATCATATTCATCATATATAGGAAAATCAGCAACATATGTATTGTCATTTAACAAGAAAAATCTTGGAACATCAACCTTCTCTTCAACAGACTGATTTTCAAACTTATCTTCTTGACTATCTACAAATGAATATATGAAACAATCAGCTCCATGCTTATCATGGGGTGGATTAGAAACTACATAAGTGACTTATCTTTCAATAAGTGGGATATAATCCTTTGCAAAATCATTTTCATTCAAAACTTCAAGAGGACCTATGATATCATCAATTTTATGCTCAATATTCCAGTCAAATGTTCTTTTTTCATATTCATTATCATGTCTTGGAACACTCAACCCTTCAATTTGAATTTGTTCACATGCTAGGATATTGTGTTGAATCTCCTAATAATCATCGAACTTTTGTTGTAATGTCTCGGGCCTTCTTTCCATCAAGAGGAAAGACAAATCTGGGTGAAGAGCAGTGGCATACTAAAGCATGGCAGCGGCTTCAGTGGGATGAATTTATCTAGGCAGATCATAATAAATACTGGAAAACCTTCTACTGAATCTGGAAATGGTCTCATTGCTTTTCCTTTTCAAGGCATATAATTCTGTAAGCTGAAGGTCTATGGATTTCTTCTTACCCCAAAACTTCAAAAAAACACTCTTCAATTCTTCCCATGAACTAATTGTTCCTGGTTGTAAATTTTTAAACCATTCTTTGGTATATCCTTTCAAATATTGAGAAAAATCCCTCATGTAAACATCGTCATGATTGATTTCAAACAAATCTATAAAATGCTCAAACCCTTGGATGTGTTTTTCATAGTTCTCCATCAAACACAGGTAGGTATTCATAGTTCTTTGGAGGAAAATCATGAAGGATGTGGGATAATTTCAAGGGTATGTATCTGTGTTAGGTCTTGGAAGGTGTTGGATCAAGTATAGGAGGTGAAATATCAACCTTGGTCTCACGAGGCTTATCAACTTGGTTGTGGTTATCATATGGCTTGGATGGGAGATTCTGATCAAAATCAGTGATGAACTAAGGGGATATCTGTATAATTTGAATAGGATAATATACAATTTCAAGATTATCATGATCATCATTTGCATGCAATAGGTTAAGAAAAAATTGTTTAGCATGTTCAGGAAAGGACCAGAAGTAATTTAAAACCAACAATATAATGCCTTGGACAAAACACAAATTTAAGTACTTGTTTTCTTCCATGATGCCTTCTCATACCTCTATCAAGGGACCTCATCTTCGGATAGTGGATTCGCCAATGATGTTTTGGAAGCTAGATTCAGCATTGAGATTGGATTCACCAGTGAATATTTAAATTTTTGGACTCTTCTACCAATGGAATCACCTTCAAACTGAATTTTTGACACGTGGAGTTGCCAGAGAAGGAAGAAAACCAATATGTGCCTAAGTGTCTACTACTCTCAGACCCTAGAACTCAACAATGTCGTTCTTTTCCAGGGAAAATTTTTTAATTGCGTCCCCGGGAACGGCGCCAGAATGTTATCACTCTGTAAATTTTGTCCTACTAATAGACAAATGACTAAGGTAACCATTTCAACCAACTTTGGAGCTAGGCACTAGCCTACTCAACTCATAGAGGGATCTCTCATGTCACTTGATATTTATTTGGCAATTAGTGGCTAGATTTAGTTTGTTTTGGGGTTTTTTTTATAAATTTGTTGGCCAAGAAAGGGGAGGGTCACTTTGGGATATGTAGCCAAAATTTTGAAAGCGAATGAAAACAATGACTGGATTATCAAAATCTCTAGAGGATAAAGGCTAAATGAGGCAATGAATCTGAGTTCTAGATTTGTATTTAAGCAAAGTGTAAGAAGAAGGAGAAACAAGTAACTGCATCAAAGCATTACTGAAATGAATTTTGAATTAGTTAAGAAGAAATACACACATTTTAAATCGCTTAAGTCGAGAGCATCATAAGATGAATTATGAGCTTTTAACTATCCCATTCAAATAGAAGACAGTGCAAATGGAATAAAAGGACACAAGAAATACATATAATGAAAGGAGACAAAACTCATATCACCACCATTAGAATCTTTTGATAGAGACTTCAAAAGCTTCTGCATATGTATTCAATTATGCTCCATAAAATTACAAATTCCTCCTGCTACAAGGGCAGGCCCCTCTCCAATAATTCCTACTTTTATTTTTCTTTTTGATAGTATATATAGATACATTACATAGAGAATTCAAAATGGTTCATCTTCCATGAAATTCCTAAAATAGATAGTGGACGGGAAAGGAGCAACATATAACAATGAAGCTCCTATATTCTAGGGAACGTCACAATAAAAAACTGGCAGATTCAAGTTTTTCACCCTGAAAGCCACTTGTCTGCATCATCGCAAAATTTTCTAAAACATACTTAATTTAGCTTGAAATATATTTCAGATTAACAATTTCTTCCTTTAAAGTCTCAAGCCAAGCAGGTTGGTTCTGTCCAACGCTTTCAATCACTTCAGCTTTAACCTCTGTCTTTTGTCGCTTTCTCCTTTTACCCTTGCCATCTTGTATGTAGGACCCATTTGCATACCCATTAATGATTAAATCCTTCATGATAGGATTTAATCTGACTTCTTCATCTACTCCTGGTTCACTTGCAGGCTTCATATGAAATTTTGTTTCTAGTATTCGAGGAACAAGATTTTATTTCTTCTTCATTGGTAATTTTACTAGATTATTTGAATATCCTGGTTCATTGAAATCTTTTGGATCTATCTTATCCATTTCCTATGTTTTTTCCAGAAGCACAAGCTTATCTCTTTTGACTGTGCAAGAATTTGATGAATGATTTTTTTGCGGTTACACCGTTCTGTAATAAAACGCTAATCACCCGAAACAGAGTATCGTCCCCATGCTTTGAGTGGCAAATCATCATTGAGTGCCAATCATGGGATACTGACGAACGTCCTTGTAGGGATCATGACTTACCATGTTTGTCTATTGATTCCAAATGATGGGCTTTCAAATCAATTTTGTGGCAATGCTCATCTAACATCACATGGACTAAAAGTACCTGAACAAGTGTCCCGAGGTGATTTGACTGGCCGTCAACTTTCCCTTTCCACATGAGATCTATGGATTTGACAAGTCTAATCATATTCTGACACTTGACATCAGGGTGGGCTTGAGTGGTTTCAATCTTACCCTCTTTTCTTTTCCCCCTGATATGTATCTAGTGGTGCCACGTGCTCTCAAAATAAAACTGCGGTATTCTCATCGGCCCGCTTTCAAGAGATTAACCTGCGCACTATTTCTCAGCCTGATACATCTTGCGACTATCGATTGACAATGCTCATGATCCACAACCCGTCAGATCCCATTTACTTCACACCTCCGCCAGAGTTAGCCCCATCCTCTAGATGTGACCCTGTCTGCTAGTCTATCACCCTTCTATACAGATTTATCCCCCTGCTAAATCCTGATACTTGGAGTCAAAAATTTGTTACAGTGATAACAAAATGGAAGAACCTACCAGTGGAAGAGGCAACATGGGAAGATGATTTCTTCATGCAGAAACTCCCGTAGTTAGTCAAGTATTGAGGAAAACACTTTTTTGAATGGGAGGGGCATGTTAATACCTAGACAAAACCCCATTTTATGTGTAAAACCCCTTATTAAGCACTAGGTATTGAATTGTTACATTTATAGTATTATAATTGTATGTTGAGTAGAGCCCTTCATGGTACTCTTTAATTATAATTGTATTCTTTGTCTCCTATATATATATATATATATATATATATATATATATATATATATATATATAT
>SNQJ01S0032244.1:76898-92341 GCA_010110895.2 Picea sitchensis
TATATATATATATATATATATATATGTACGTATGTACGTATGTACGTATGTATGTATGTTCCTTTGTGGCGTTTCCCAACCTACTGGTGGTTGGGAACATTACAAATTGGTATCAGAGTAGTAAAGGCAAAAATAAGGTTGTTTGGGTAGTGTTACCCACCAGGGGTCGGTGGTCTGGGACATGACAAATTGGTATCAGAGTTAAGTGAAGTGTCAGAGTAGTGGCGTTCCCCAGCCTGTTGGTGGTTGGGGATGTTACAAATTGGTATTAGAGCCATGGTTTCAACACTGAGCCTGGATGGGCCATGTTAGTGGAAGTTGACGCAAAAGTTTCGGAAAAGAATTGTTGTGGAAATGGACAAAATTCAAGTTTAGATCCATGGTTCCTACCCAAAACCTGGAGGGGGCAGGAATGAGAAATTTGAAGTAGGAAATCTAGATAATTTTGATGTATAGAGTGCTATAAGAGCATTGAAAGAACACTTGGACTTTGTTCGGAACACAGGAGGCGTAATAAGTTTAAGAAATGTCCACAGAGAAATAAATCACAATATTCATGGTGTTGGGGCCATAGGATCTGTTCGGGTGAAGGGAAATCCTTCACGACCATCAGATCTAGAGAAAGTGTAGGAGGTTAACTTGGAATCCCTTTGGACTTAGTGACTTCGTCAAATTTAGGTGCAAAAATAAGAGAAGGGTCGAAGCCCGAAGCTCCGAAGTCGGAGGAGATCTACACCATAGATCTGGGGAGAAGTCTTACCATTGGATCAAGCCAAGTTAAAAAGGGAAAATACAGTGGTGAAGGGAGAAATCCTCGAAGCTCCGAAGTCCAGAGTTAAACTCGACCGTCCATCAAGAGCGACACGTGTCAGCAGATTATCTTGTTCGGGATTTCGGCGTTCGAGAGAATTAGTGTCTGCGGAGGCGAGAACTCCAGAAGCCCAAAGCTCTGAATCACCAAAGAGTTGAAGTAGTGAGTCATGATGATATCACCTAGAGGTGATGTGGATCTCTCTTATTCCTACCATGTGCCCCCACTTGGAATGTTGATAGTCGTACTATGTGGAACCAGGCGGTAAAGAAGTCTGGAAATTCAAAATTCAGGATACTGGAAGGAAGCAAGCGCAAAAACTTTCGAAGCTCAAAATTTTAGAGTAACGTGGCATGATGATGTCATCAGGAATGATGTGTACACATGGGATGTGTGCCACATGTTATAGGGTTAAGAACCTTTGGATGATTGAGACGCCCGATAGAACGTAACACATGTCACCTGTCTGAGTGGGCCACGTGTTCGTTTCTAATTTTTCACCACATGGACCTCCTTGCGAGTATGAGTGGTGGGGCCCTAATGGTCACAATGGTGCATGGCACCAGTTGTGAAATCCGAACACTTGACACTCCGAAAGAATCTTTCATAAAGGAAAGAAAGGAATAACTTTCGAAAGTTTCGTAATGCCAAGGTGACGAGACGTAATAACGTCACCAAAGTTGACATGGAAGTGTTCAGATATTAACGGTTCGGGGTGTTGGGAGTGTGCAGATGTGAAATCCTCTGAAGTCTCCAAGCTCCTAAGATTTGAAGTCCTGGAGCTCAGATGCCTAAATTTCCACAATGGGTGTCAGTTGTTGTGTTAGGGACCTAACCCCTCACGTAGGTAGAATAATATATTCCAATGTAATAAAGGTCAATATTAATAAAGCCTAGCAATAAGGAAGAATAAGTCGAATGTAAGAAGACCTAATAGAAGCTTTCACTTCTAGAAGGATATTCCTCTAGATTGTTCTTTTGATAGACATATTTAGTATAAATAAGAGTCGAGGGTATGAGAACCATTGTCTTGGATATTATTGTAATAGAGCTCTACTCTGTTGAAGGTTTCCCCCTCGAAGTGGCAAGTGAACATTGCTCTTAGTAATCTAAGTTCTCTTTCTGGTGTTATTCTGGTATCATTTTGGTATTATTGTGGTGTTGTTTTGGTTATATTTTTGCTCACCTACCATTTCTAGCATTTTATTTACGTCTGCATACTTTTTATATCTGGAATATTACAAGTGGCATCAGAGCACTTTCCTCGGCATAAAATTGTGCATTAATTTTTTTTCAGGGTAGATATGTATTCTGACTTCTTTAAGCTACAAAGATTTGTTGTTATGCACATAAACCCATGGTCAAGGATTCATACATGCAGGAAATACAAGTGGTACTTAAGCGCACATTTGTTGGCCACCCTTGTAACCCTTATTGGTACCCCTTCAAGTGGTAGCACATCAGACAACACATGTATACAAATCAACCTAGATTTCCTGAATCCCTCTTTATATAAACCAATCGACCTCCTGACTACTATAGTGCCACCGAGAACAACACTCAAGAAGATACTCTCTAGTACCTAGGTAGTCGGGTAGTATGACTAAGGTCATGGTCTAGCCTCCTTAGTTGGTTCCCTGAGATATTGGGTTGAGTACTACTATTGGAACCTGCACGTATATCAGATAGATATAACATAGGAAACACCCTTGTCTGTAGAACCCTTGGGGATGGATGGAAACAAAAAAAAAAAAAAAATAGACAAGATTTATTGTTGCGCAACTGTGTCTCATGCATTCGAGTTTCTAAATCACTACACATTTCATCACTGTAGTATTCTTCAGACCAGAGTATAACTCCATAGGTGTAAAAAAAAAAATGAGTCTGGATTTTGTTGCACCATTATTTGAGACCTATTCCATTGTATTTATCTCTTCACCCTTATCACATTCATACCTATCATTTTTCAACAAAAATTTTGACCCCACCTGCCCCTTTTCGGTTCCCTCATCATCATGGCCCATACCTTGCAATCTAATTTCATAGAAACCCAACAACAAGTGAGACAACTCAATGCCAATATTTCCACCATCAATAAAAACATGCATTCCTCCATTGTCGCCTCAATCGAGGAACTCAAAGAAGACCTCAAACAAGAAATTACTACCCAACTTGAATCTATCACTTCGATGATCTACACCAAGCTGCATATCCCTACAGATCCCCTTTTATCTAACCCACCTTGCATACCGAAGCTGAAACTTTCTCTCATTCCCATAATTTTTAGACCCATTACTTTCAATGTGACCTAAGCCTTGCACGTGTGGATGCGACCAAATTTGATGGCTCGGATCCCACTAGTTGGGTAACTCAAATGGAACATTATTTCTCTTTGTACGACATTACAAATGACTTGGCCAAACTCTGATATGGTGTTCTTCATATAGATCAAGAACGTTGGCAATGGTGGCAATGTAGAAAAAATTCTCGTCAAGGGTATGTTTCTTAGACACACTTTGTGGTAGATATTTATGAACTCTTTGACACTGACACCAACCATTTAGATCGTTTGACAAAGTTGAAACAATCTGGCACAATGGAAGACTTTATAGCTTCTTTTGAGCGACTGGATTTTCGTACAGAGGGCATGTCTGATGCTTTTTTTTGAGAATGTTTTATCAGTGGCCTCAAGGATGATATTCGTTCCCATGTCCTCATGGCTTGGCCTCAGAGTTGGGTGGAGGATACTAAACGAGCTAAGGAAGCACAACAAGTTGTCTCTTCTCAAAATTGGAAACCCTCCTTTATTCCTCGCACTAAACCAATAAATCCTACTCATCCTTCTACTCCACTAAAGATCCAAAAATTGACCAGGGCCAAAATGGTTGAACGCCAACTCAAAGGCCTTTGTTATAATTGTGATGAAAAATATTTTACGGGACACAAGTGTAAGGAACAAAATCTTTTTATGGCCATCTCAGAGGATGTTTTAGAAGAGGATGTTGAAGCTCCCCTTGTGTCTGAGTCACCTGAATCCACTGACATAACCCCTCCCTCAGACCCTCCCAAAGTAGAACTGATCATTTCCCTAAATTCTCTCATTGGCTTCTCTGCTCCCCAAACCCTCAAACTAATTAGCTATATCAAGCATAGGAAGGTCATCATTCTTGTTGATAGTGGAAGCACCCATGATTTTATTCATCGCCGCATTTCCCAAGAAACTAATTGCTAGATTCATGCAGTCAATAATTTTCAAATCATGATTGCCAATGGCGGGTCCATGAAATTTGGAGGGTGTTGTGAAAATGTGCATCTCCAAATTGGTGACTACTACCTAAAATCTCATATGTTTGTTATCGACATGGGAAATTATGACATTGTGTTGGGTGTAGACTGGCTAAGGAATTTTGGTCCCATTCTCATGTATTTTAAGGAATTAACCATGCAATTCGACCAGGAGTGTTGCACCTCTTTTGTCACCTAAATGAGCAAAACAGAGGTGCTTACAAGCTTAGTTGGGTTAGCTAAGAAAGACAGCAGTAAAGGAAAGGGTTAGAAGAATAAACATAAAATACTAAGGTAAGAATTAAACTAGGAAAGGAAAAACAATTAAACTATTGTGCATAAGGACATAAGAACTAGAAACAAACAAGACTCATGTCACCAATGGAAAGGATTGTATTAGTGAAAAGAAAACACCAAAGAGAAAGGGGACTTTGGGTCCCTTCTTCCTCCAAGGGAGGGCTCTTGGGCCCCCAAGATTAATCTCTTCTTACAACTTGAAAACTTGACAGAAATGGTGAAAGAATCCCAAGCTAACCCACTCAAAAGGTGATGTGGATTTCCCTAATAGAATGGTGCTAGTATGATATTGATGAGAAGAGAGGTTTCCCCAAGAGAATAGCAACAACATAACCTTGCAAATGAATTCCTTGAAAATGTAGTGCACCCATGGCTTTGTTTTATAGCACCACTTTGAGGTATTGTGCAACCAGCTTTTAGAGTGAAAAGGGATTGTTTAGGGCACCTTTAGGTCTTTGACCAACCACCCAGCCAGATCTAGCCAAGATTTGGATGTCAAATCGACTTGGAAGCTGAACCAGAAGTGGGTGGGAGGCCAACCAATATCATAAATGTGTCGTTCTTAGGTGTGCGTGGCTTTTAGTGTACACAGTCGTGCATCATGCACATGTGCGATTTTCCTGCGTTTCTTGATGGTGCATGTGCGCACATGCCCTGTGTAGTCATAGTGCATCTTGATTTTATAACTGGTTGTATATTTTTGGACCTTTTGGAAATGTTTTTTTGGTAATTCTGGTCCATGGGTGAACTAATAGTTGTTTGAAGATGTTGGATTCCTGTAACCATTTGCGGATGAAATTTCAGTGATAACAGATGCCCCCTGATGGATGAGGTTAGGAGCATACGGATAGCCGAAATTCATCAATGTTTCTTCTACTGAGAGTATCGTTGTAAGAAAGGGAGATAGTGAGAATATCAAGAGTGACCCATTGGAGGGAGAAGGGAACTTGTAGGACCCAAACTTTCACAAGGTGTGGAAAATAAATTGTGTACAAACAAGGTAGGCATGCCCCATGCTCATGTCATGTAACTCAAAAAAGGGTGTTATATAGTTACTGAAACGGTGTGTTGATGTAGACAACTGCAACGCCCTCAGGGGCGGTTTTGATAAAGGAAGAGGATAATTTTGATGAGGAACATACTCTGAACAGTAGGCAATGACACCTGTAAGAAGTGTCATGGTTTCTATGGGCATTGATAGCCCAACAAAGTTCAGAGGTATTTGGAAAATATAAAAAACAACTGCAATAGTCGCAAAGTAAGACCCACCGTAACATGAGAAAGTGTTGAATTCGAATGTTATGGGGGTCAATGAAAACGGAGAGAAATGATGGTTCTCCCTATGTTGTCTGAGACTCCTCATTGTAAAGGTAATGAGAGTCAAGATACTGTCTCCTTTCTGGAAACTATGTTGATGTCGACAAAAAGTGATACGCGACTCCAAGAAGAAAAGGGCTTCGTGAAATCCACTAGGTGAGGTCAAGAACTGAGGAGGTACATGGACTAAGTCAAGATTCATGGAGACTCAATACTGCCCTTGGTTGGGGTTATATGCAGAGTATAAGTTGCTACAACCATTCAACTAGGTCGAGTGTCAGGGGGACAAAGAGACATGGGATAAGTTGTGCCAGAGGCGAGACAAAGTGAACAAACTTAGAGAGTAGAGGTAGGTGGTCTGTGGGATACTCGAAGTTTATGGATGATGTCAACAGGAGTAAGTGATAAGGAATGCCCCAACCAAGGGCGACATGGGTTGCGTTTTCCAAGAAGATCGCCAAAGGTGACAACAAAAAGCTATGTAAAAGGTTGGAAACAACTGCTTAATTACAAAAAGAATTAAAAAATCAGTTGGGATAATAATGCAGATATAGAAATGGGTGCCCCAGTGTAAGATGGCTTGGCCTGAGGATGGCGCAAGTTGGTTTAAAAAACAAGTGGAGGGTTGGGGCCCCATAGGCAGGTTTTTGCAGTAGGGAAATGTATGAAGGGAAATATGAAGATGGGAAAACTGATGGTGGTTGAAATGGATGGTAAATGGTGCTGCGAGAGTGTAGTCAAAATAAAACTGTGAGGAAGTGCCCTGGGAGTCCGTTGGGTAGGCTAGAAAAATGACGAAAAGGAGTATGTGGCTGATTCACGACATAATGTAAGACTATCAGGACTCCCATACCTAAAGGGTGAAAATGGCATGAGTGTCAAAGTGCCAAGGGGGACTATGAATGAGACAAATCATGTGGGTGAGAGTGCTACCAGGTGATAGTACCGAAATTCAATGGAGGTGACGGTACTGCAGAGACGGACGTAGGGATCCTAAAGGAAAACATCGGAGGGTGTAACTGGAAAATGCATTGTGATATTCAGAGGGAAATACTACATGCCAATGTCGATAATATACCTGAAGGGAGACTATTGAGATATGATGAATAAGTACCTGGACACATGAAAAATGAATACCCAACGTGAACGATATCTGAAGAGAAAGATCATAGAGTAGTTATTCAATAATGTAATCATGTGTACCTGAGCGTAATATGAGAACAATGTCGTCCAGGGGCTAAGGATGGAAATTGGCTTGGGGAATGGAATGGTGTAGTGGACGAGATGTTGATCCCGTGGCTGAAGACAGATCGAAAAATGGACGTCCGAGGCTCCCGGAATGGAGACTGGAAGTTTGGAAAAAAGGACTATATATAGTTGTAGAGCCCACACTGCCACCTCATTTGTACCTGCTGTCAGAGTGATTGGACGAGAGATATTCATAAGAGATTTGGATATTTCGGGAGAACGAGGTAGTCGATTCAGGACCAGCGAGCTTCAGGTTAGTTGTCTTATTGGCCTGCATAAAAGTAGGGTTTCTATTTTTGGACAGGGCCTGTATGGAGGGCCATACAGGGGGTTTTGTGGGTGTGGGCCCCCTAGTGCGTGGGCGATCAAGAAATATACGCGCATGGGTGCACTCCTGTAATGTGGATATCCACACATAGGGTCACCTTAATGGGGGAAATAGGCATTCATGGTATGCACACCTATAAGATAAACAACTGTGCATGTGTGTGCAACTGTGTAGTGAACAGGCGTTCTATGATGCGCGCCTGTATATGTGACAGGGGTGCATGAAGGCACCTTTGTATGGCCGACAGGTGCACATGTGTGTGCGCCTATGGGATGAACAAGGGTGTATGTGTGCATGCCCGTGGGATAAACAGGTGTGCATGTGTGCACACTTGTGGGATGAACAGGCGCGTATGTGTGCGCGCCTGTGGGGTTAAACAGCCGCGCCTTGGAGGCAAAGCTGAAGGTTGCAAAACTTATCTTTTTTGGATATGTTAATGTGTTTATTTTTTGAGATGGCTGATCGAGAACTGGATTATGTGGTTGCAGGTGATCATTTGGATGATGTCGGTTCACTGGAGAGAGAGAGATTGGTCACAACTCAGGGAGGTTGTGACCAATGAGGATTCGACGGTTCGTGATACTTTGGCAGCTTGTGGGATGCTAAAGTTCTTTGATTTCCCCTTGGTACAGACCCAGGAGTACCTCCTTCAGTTCTTGTTTCAGATGTGGAGTTTGGATCTGCATTGTTTTATGGTGCAGGGTGAGCAGCTGGCCTTCACTGCGGTGGAGGATGTATATTTTCTGACTGGGCTCCCTTTTCGGGGAACACCCTTACCGGTGGAGCCCGTATTACCTGGGGATGGGCAATTGGATAGCTTAGGCCAAAGGCAATGTACGCAGGAGGACTTTATGTCGGGCTCCGTGGTGAGTATCAGAGCTATGGATGCCCTGGTTCATCATTGTGTGGCAGCGATGGTTGTGAGGGTATATGGGTCCCTCGCAACTCAACGGATCAGTGGTTGTTGACTGAGGATTATGGGGAGGGCGCTAGCAGGAGAGAATTTTTCTTGGGTCATGATGTTGCATGCCAAGATGGTAGGGAAGCTAGATAGGTGTCGGGTGGTAGACTCAGGGGAGTTCACTTTTGGGTCCATCTTGGTTGCATGGTTTTTGGAGAGGGTGTCGATGTTGTGCCCTAGATTGTTATTGGGCGCACCTAGTGTGCGAGAGCCACGACTAAAGTGGTGGTCTAGGATCTTGATTTGTCATGGTGGTGGGGAGGGTGGCCATTATTTCACGGCTGAGTCTAAACAGGTGTGGCGGTAGATGCCATAGATCATACTTCAGTATCCGTACTATGGGGTGGACTTTCGGGATGATCCAGAGATGGTGTTACCTCTAGGAGAGGTGTTCGACCACCGAGGTATGATGTGATTTTTTTATGTTTTGATATTTTAGATAGTATAGCATGTGTATTATGTATAGATGGATGTTGATGTTATCCTTGGTTTATTTGTATGTGCAGATGTGGTACCTCGCAGGCACGAGGTTAAGTTGGTTAGAGCGTTGGCTCGTCCGGGGCCGGTGAGACCTCCACAGGGAGAGCCACGGGCAGGAGAGAGACGATGATGGGAGGATGTTGTGGCAAGACCTACTGGTGATGAGAGAGAGGCTAGGAGACACTATTTTGACGACCCTAGTGCAGGGCCATCACATGCTCCTCAAGCTAAAGATGGGGGAGAGTTTGAGGATATTCGTCATCACTTGGAGGCAGTGCTACAAGGAGTTCCCGAGGGCATGTGGTTGCGTATCCAAGATGAGGTCTTCCTAGAGAAGTGTGTGGGGGTTCCGTTGATGTGGCAAACCATGGTTCGGAGAGAAGTAGTAGCAAGTGTTGCGATGACTGGGCAGCTACCTCTAGGTCCAGAGGGACCGATAGCAGGTGGGGCACCACCTCCTGAGGGAGGGCCAGGTGGTGGTGCTCTAGAGGCACCATGAGTGTCTTTGTATGTATTTTTGTATGTTATATAGGCTAGTGAGCCCATTTGGTGTGGTGAAACCAGTTTTGTACCGAGGTGGTTCACCAGCCTACAGATTTTGTATAGGATGTATTCTATTTTTTTGTAAACATTTTGATGGCACATTTGACTGATATATATATATATATATATATATATATATATATATATACATTTTGGGATATTTGTGATGTTCACATGTGTGTGAGGATTTTTTTTTTAATGTTGTTTATGATGTCTAATCTATATGTTGTGACAAACTTCTGATGGTTTTTGTGTGTGTAAAGGTGTCTTGATGTGATATATGCCAATCTAGTACAATGTTAGCCATGTTATCTGTGATTTGATTAAATTGTCTTGGAATATGTGTAAATGTAATGAAATCAAAATGTCAAGATAAAAGTCTAACTTGCAGGTATTTGCGAAAGAGGCAAGGATCACGGACACAGTACACATTATTGAGCTGGAGGATGACCAGTTGGGAGTCGAGTAAGACGCTAAGGTGACGAATACGATGATGTATAGCATCGGTGAGGAGACCAATGATGGCAGTGTACTCGGCTTGGTTGTTGGTTGTTGAGCCCAAACATATGCCGCTGGAGTGGAGCAGTTAATGTGAGGGGGAATAGATGGCCCAAGCAGCCGAAGTGACATTCTGTGTCCAACGACTAGCATCGTTGGCGTAACCGATGTGGTAGGCCGATGGAGGAGGCATCTGTCAATAACACAAATGATAGTTTAGACGTGAGGTATGGAAAAAAGATTAAAAACACTACAAAAGAAATAACCTAGTGTAGAATGGCTACACTCAGGCGTAAAATTTCTTTAAGTACAACCCGTTGACAGATTCTTTGAGAGAGAGGCCCTCAGGGGAAGCCAAGATGTATGCGCCTTTAGTGAGGCAATGTTGGATAATGTAAGGGCCATGCCATAGTGACTCAAATTTTCCATGGTCGAGGGTATCGTGAGCGGTATCGTAAGCAAGGATGAGGTTTCCTTCGTGAAATGAGCGAAGGTTGACATGACGATCAAAGGTGGCTTTTGACCATTTTTTGGCTACCTCATTGTTCTGTAATGAAGATCGATGATCTTCATCCAAGAACTCTAAGTTCAGCAAACGCTGCTCCATTGGAGCAGTGTCGAGTAATAGCTCAATTGCAGTGCG
Organism: Picea sitchensis; assembly: GCA_010110895.2. Taxonomy (NCBI): domain Eukaryota; kingdom Viridiplantae; phylum Streptophyta; class Pinopsida; order Pinales; family Pinaceae; genus Picea; species Picea sitchensis. Next base: position 87,310 of record SNQJ01S0032244.1, read on the forward strand.
TAAGGTGGGAATTTTGCACTCGATAGGAAGAGTGGCCTCAACCTCGTGGACTAGATGAAATGGTGTGAAACTAGTGGTAGTTTTCACGACCGTACGGTAAGCCCATAGCGCATAAAATAACATATGATGTCAATTGGTCTTATGTTTGTTAACCATGCGCTGCAACATGGTCTTGAGGACCTTGTTAACTACTTCGACCTATCTGTTGGACTGAGGGTAGTATGGTGAGGCGAACTCGTGGGAGAATCCTAACTTGGATGAGAGTTCGACGAAAATATAATTCTTGAAATGTTTCCCGTGATCAAAGACTAGTTGGAGTGGTACTCCAAAGCAGGATATGATGTGGTTAAAGAAAAAACGTGTTGCGGTGTCAACAGTGTTGTTGAAGGTAGGCATGGCTTCATCCCACTTTGTGAAGTAATCGACTACGACGACGATGTATTTGTGTCCATTGTTGGATGGAGGGTTGCAAATCATGAAGTCGATGCCCCATTTGCAAAAGGGGCCTATAGTAATGACTGGGTGTAGAAGAGCAGGTGGTGCTCGTGCTTTGTTGGCATAAAGCTGGCATTTATCACATCGCTTCACGGCATGAATGCAATCATCAAATAATGTAGGCCAGAAGTAACCTGCGCGGATGATTTTCTGAGCAGTGGACATCCCTAACAGGTGGCCCTCGCAAGCATCGTTTTGGCAATCGTTTAAGACTCTATCGGCCTCGTCAATAGTCAAGCATCGATGGAGTATGGTGTCGACCCCTCGACAATATAAGATATCTCCGATGAGGAGATAGCGGGGGGACTGATGGTGAATACGTCGACGATCATCTCATGAGAGGTGGTTACCAAACTTTTGGGTTCGGAGGTAGATTAGGAGGTCGTCATACCAAGGATCATTCGAAGTGATGTAAAAGAGATGTTCATCGGGGAAGTCGGTATTGACGGGGGAACTGGTAGTATCGGAGGAGAAGGTTGTGATGAGTTCGGTGAGGACGAGAGCTTTATTGCTCTTGGGTGTTGAAAATTTGATATTGTACTCCTGAAGGATAACGATCCATTGGGAAAATTTACCATTAATTTGCCGATGACTGAGCAAGTATTGCATGGGGTTGGAATCTGCTATGACTTTGGTTGTGCAAAGCAGAATGTAATGGTGCATTTTTTAGACTGTGAGGATGACAGCAAGGGCTAGTTTCTCTTCGTGATTGTATTTCAAGGGTGGCCCTGAGAGGTTTTTACTAATGTAGTAAATGACATGCTCGTGATCATCATCTCCTATTTGAACAAGAAATCCTGCTACTAAGACAGTTGAGGCTGATATGTAGAGGATATAGTCGCGATTATAGTAGGGTGAACTAATTAAAGGGGCATTGGAGAGTGACATTTTAAGATCGTCGAAATCGTTTTGGGCATGTTCATCCTAGTGGAATGGGATGTCGTGGCATAGTAAGTGAAGGAAACCGTGTGCTCGAGTGGCATAGTCTGGGACAAATCGCCGTAAAAAGTTATCTTTTCCTTGTAGGCTCTGGAGTTGGCATAAATTCCAAGGGGGTGGAATTTCTGTGATGGCCTGGACTTTGAGGGGATCCACGGTAATACCACTTTGGGAAACAATGAACCCGAGGAGGCACCCGATAGTGACACAGAACATGCACTTGAGGGGGTTCAAGCAGATGTTGTACTGACGACACCTTTGGAAGATGATTCGTAAATCATCAAGATGTTGAGTGTGTTTTTTGGATCGAGTTGTGAGGTCATCTAGGTATGCGAGGATGATATGATCCAGATCATGAAAAATGTATGTCATAGCCCATTGGAAAGTTGCACCAGCATTCTTTAGGCCAAAAGGCATGAGACGATATGAAAAAGTACCCCAAGGGGTGGTAAATGCGGTCTTCTATTGATCGGCTAGATGGATTTGGATTTAGTTATAGCTAGAGAAACCATCCATGAAGGATAAAGCCTCGTGGCCTGCGTAGTCATCAATAATTTGATCGATGAAAGGCGTTGGAAAGTTGTCTTTGGGACAGGCGTGATTGAGATCACGAAAGTCCGTGCATACATGGATGGTGCCCTATTTTTTGTTAACGGGGACAGGGTTGGAGACCCATGAGGTATAGGCGACGGGGTAGATGAACCTAGTAGCGCATAATTTGTCAATCTCAGCTTTGATGGTCACTTCTTTGGATGGGTGTAGCAGTCGTTGTTTTTGGTAAACCGGTGTGATATCAGGCTAGGTGTCTATGCGATGTTCGAAAATAGAGGGATCAAGGCCAGGCATCTCTGTGTATGACTAGGAAAAAATATCCCCGTATTCTTGGAAGAGGGCTTTGTAGGCGGTGATTTCTTCAGAAGTGCATGCGGCACCAATGGTGATTTCCTCGACGACTCCATTTTTTATGGAAATATCGATTTTGATGGTAGGGGAAATGTTGTTCATATTGCCTTCTTCAAAAGCATCAAGGGCAGGGATAGGGTTATTGAACCAGTCGATATGCCCTGATGGGATAAAATCCTTGGTTTCGACTGCATATATGGGGTGTTGGTTAGGAGGGGAGAAGGCTTCCTGTGAAAGGAAGAGCGCTCTATGGTGTAGCGCATCCCATGGGTAGTTGGGGGTGGTTAATTCCTCGAGTATGTCCTCGTCAAAGTGGAATTGTCGGGAATACAAGGGATCTAAAAGAGTGATATCGGTGACTATCACCGTGTGGTTGTCTTCTGGTGATGAAGAAGCAGGAGGAATGACGCAATGATATTGCGATGGTTCGCTCAACATAAACCAAATATCGAGATACTGAGGGTTATAAGTGGTAGTTGGGCATAAAATTTCTGTGGGAAAATGAACGGGGGAATTGGGGGGATTTGGGGGTAAATCCTCGTATAAGTCATCCAAGAACCATGGAGGAGTAGGGAGTGCTTCTGGCTCAGGATAAATAATATGAAGAATCTCTGGTGATGGGGTAGGGTTAATCATCGATTCTGTAGGGGGTGCAGGAGTTTGAATCAGGGTCACTTGGAGTTGCCTGTATTCAATGATCATAGGACATTGATATGTGAAATGATCTAAAGATTCGTAGAGAGAGCAAGGGAATCACATACATTCGTTGACTGAAGTCATGACATAATGGATGTCAGTGACGTTTGGTGAGGATGATGTAGCTGGATTGGGTTCGTGCTAGAAGCTATGGCGTACTGTTATTAATGTTTTTCAGAATTGAGGTAGCACTGGGCAATGGTGTGTATAATGGCCATATTCTGAACATATGGTGCAAGTGAATTTGGTTCACAGTCCTTTGCTACTTATTTTAGGGGAGGTAGCGGCAGCACTTGATGAAGTGATGAACGGTGATGGTGTTTGATTGAGTTGAATTAGATTATGTAACTCAGGTAAAGATGGGAATTTGTTGGTTGGGTGTCCATCTTTCTCACATAGTGCACAAGGAGGTTGGACACATGGGCGTAGGGGAGTAGTGGGCTCTTTCATTTTATGTCTGGCCCCAGCTGTAGCAGTGGTGGTAGTGAGTGGGGATGTTGGTGGTGTTGTGGGAGTAGGTACTGGAATCTGCATCAGAATTCCTTTGGTTTGAGGAGGGAGGGATGGTTGAAGGACCATGGCGGGTGGATGTAGATACCATACTAGAATTTTCAGCACCATATTGGGAAGGGTAAGCATTGCGGCTACTTGGAAATCTTGTATGCCTGGTGGAGGGTGTTGGCTATCGGAGGTCACTCCTGGATTGCTTGCAGGAGCAGAACCCGACACCCATCAGTTTAATGTCACGATTTTTTTAAAGGGTGATCAAATGGAGGAAAAATCAAAACAGCATTGTGTCAACTCAGAAACTAGGCCAGGCATGCATGAACGAGTGAGGTCTTGATAGACTCCAAACAGTGAGTCGCAGTAAAAGGGTGAGTAGGTGGAATACTTATGCAAGAAGGGTGCAAAGGTCTATAATAAACATCAGGTTCATCACAGACTGGAGAAGAATGTATTCAAACGCAAAATCCTTTTACATTCAAACACAGAGAACCAGAGAATACATAAATGTCACGACAAATCCTTTATCATAACACAAATGCAGCAATCCACGCGAATCATTCGACTGTGAACTCTCCGACACGAGATGAAACAAAGATGGAAAAAGGAGAACTGTTTGTCATAAACCAAGAAGTCTCAAACACAGAGGCATAACCAGGAAACCAGAATATCGCTGAAACTTTACAGTCGGGAGCTTAGCTCTACCATCGATAGATACAAAAATGGAAAAAATGCCTACATATACCCAAAACAACAACAGCAGCGGAACCAAGAAACTGCATTGAAGGCTTTGCATCTGCATGGCTTCTGACACTCTACAGCTGCAATCTTTGAATAATCATGCAACTTATGGCAGACGCGATCGATCTTCTGATAGTTACATCGGCGAATCGACACGCCTTTAGTTCATCGTAGGACGTCCCCATAATGGCGGAGACAATGTCTAACCACCACCAACCGCTTCAATAACTGCTTCTTGGGACTGGGAATGGCCCAGCCAACTCAGCATTTCGGGATAAGGAGGACTTCTCTCGCGCTGCCACCTGGAATAACTGAATAGCTTGAGAGATTGGCATGGAGGCTAGCGCGGAGGATGAGAATATGACAAGAATGGTGGTGGAATGGTGGTGTCGGGTTGTAAGGACGTGGAAAGAGTGACGAGATGAGAGAAGGATGACGGAGGACGATTCATGGCGAATGACGTCAGGTGGAAGGAGAGGAAGATGGGGGAAATGAATTTCCCTTCGGGTGAGCGGCTGATGTGGAAAAGAACGGGACACATGGCCAACAGCGAGTGGATGATGAGAGAAGAGAAAACCATGTGGACCGGGGAGGGAAGGCGGATGGAGGACACATGGCAGCACAGGAAAGGCGGAAAGGGGGATTACATGAGGGAAAATGGGCCCACTCCTGGCTAAATATAGGGCAGCTGAGAAGGGCGGGACTACACGTGCGTCGTTGATCTGGGCGTCTCGATCGTGGTCGTCGGGAAGCT
>SNQJ01S0032244.1:93837-121822 GCA_010110895.2 Picea sitchensis
GGGGGGGGTCCGGAATGGTCTTCATCGCCGTTGACCTGGGCGCGCTGATCTGAGCCGTTGGAGAGGTGCGCCCCCATTTCCGGACCCCCCCCCTACGCTTAAAGGTCGGAAAGCGAGGGGGGTCTGGAATCCAATATGTGCCGTCTATCTGGGCGTGAAAATCTGGACCGCTCAGACTTGCTTGCTGCTTACCACGGGCGCATTGCCGCCCGAAACTTTGGACAAGTGGGTTTTTACCCCTTCTTATGCATTCTACCCCTCTATACAAGAAATATCGCTAACAGAGGGTAAAAGAAGAGGATTTGAGTAATGGCTTTGGGAACTGTCTCCCAAACTGGGATATGGCGTTGGGGTGATGTGAAATCGTGAACTAGTGGAGTCGATGAGTTCGCAGAAGATTCTTGAGGGAGAAACTCTGGGACTAGTGGGCCGTCAAATATAAGAGAAGTCTCATTGGGAGGAAGGGTATCCTCAATGTCAGTTCCTTTGGATGAGACAACACATACCTGATTGGAAGGATGAATGAGCGGTGGTGCACCATGGTAAGTTCCTAACAAGGATGGGTCTTTGAAAATTACAGGCCCTATCTCGATGAGTGGGTATGCCTCAAGATTAGTGTGGAAAAGAGGGAGAATGTTATTGATGTTGGCATAAGGGTTAGGCTCATAATGTGAAACTTGATCAATGGTAATGATCTTCTCGTTATGGGGGAACATCATGGTTCGAAAGATGGAAAAGGAAACTACCTTCATAGCGTACATGTAGCTATGACTGAACAAGATATTGTAATCGAGTGGGACATCGATAACTTCAATGTCAATGAGAATGGTCTTTCCCCCGAGTTCTACAGGGACATTTTGGAAGATCCCTTCGGGAGAAGATGGTCGTCCGTCATAATCTCTTAAGGTAATGGAAGATGGTATGAGTTCGGGGGAACCAAGTTTCTGCCATACAGACTTGGACATGATGCATGTGGATGCACCTTCATCAATGATGCACTGATGAACTGTAATGTTCTAAATTTTAACAGGGATTTGAAAAGCTATGAGAGTGGGGAGGCGAGGTTCTCTGCTGTCAAGATCAAATGTGATGAGTTGAGTATCCGCAGGGTCAACTGCCCCCAAGGAGAAAAGTAATGACTTTCACTGAGTGAGACAAGTTTGAAGTACTTCTAATACTAACATGGTAGTTGGGGATTGTGCCAAGTCATCGACCAAACTGTAATTATGAGTCTCCCTAGCCTGAAGGTTGTGGACATTCCTGCGCAATGGGATGTGAGAGATGCGAAGAAGTGTTTCCATGTTAGGGTGAGGGATAATCAAAGGGGGTCCGGTTTTTGCTGGGATTGTTTCTGGGGGAATGGGAGGAGACTCAGAGGGTGCACTGTATTGACGACTATGTGTTTGTAGAAGGACTTCTTCCTCACTAGTGAGGAGGATAGTACAATCTGCGGGATTTCTTGGTTTGAGATGTTGTCCCAACTGTGGTGGGGTAGGCTACATGTCTTGTTGGGTGTTCATCACTCCTTGGTGTGGAATGGGGTTCTGCAGCATGACTGGGAGTGGTTGTTGCACATATTGTTGTGGGGCCTGCTGAAGGGCAGGCGGTGCTAGAGGATGTGGTCCATTCACAGAGTCTTTCATCCATTTAAAATCAGCGATCTGGGGGCAATGATGAGTATAGTGACCGAACTCACCGCAAAGGGCACACGGGAAGTTGGTTCAAAGGTTATTGTTATTTTTCCCTTGACATGTATTGTTGTTTCCCCCCTGGGGGTTCTGAGTCCCTTGATTCTAGTTGCCCCCAGTAGGTTGGTTCTGTTTTGGGTGATTTCCGCCTTGACCTGGGTTGTTATTGTTCCGATTTTTTCCTTTCTTTTTGGCATTATTCGACTGATGGTTTGGATTTTTCGTATTCAGCTGTTCAAAATTTTGATATTGTTGAATGGGAGAGGGTTGAACAAAATTAACCCCAGCGTGAGGGTGTTCTTGTGGTGGAGCCATGGGCTGTGGAGGGCCAAGAAATGGAAAGAATAGATTATGTTGTGGTAATGATCCATAAGGTACATAGGAAGGTGTGGCACTTTCGCTAGTACTTAGAGTATAAGCTGAGGTAGAGGGACTATCAGAACTTGTTTGGATAGGTGGGTGTATTGTGGGTGTTGACGGTGGCCCACTAATGGGTGGAGGAAGGGAAATAGGGTATGGTTTTTGATAAGGGGGAGGAGGATAATAAGGGATTCCTCCATATGCCAATGGATATTGAGGTGTTCCATACAATGGTGGTTGTTGTGGTTGTGTATTGTGGTGTGTGGTGTTACCAATCAATCTGTCTGCTGAGTGAGACATCCCAGGCTTGTCTTGGCCAAATGGCAAGGGTCTTGGGAGATCAGGAAGTACTATGTACAAGTATCCTGATTGTGAATAGATGAGGTCATATTTTTTAGCCTTACTGATGGCTTCTTCTTCTGATTGAGGGAAGGTGGAAGCCACATCTTTATCGAGGAGAGAGACAAGTGATCTGAGAAACCAATCAAGACATTGTTGTTTGGTGGTTTATGCTTTGCACAAACTACGTCATCGATGCCACTCGTGAATGTGATCAGCGATATGTGTGGCTAAGGTTTGTTTAAAATCATAGAGTAGTTCAAGACCATTGTCATGGCAGATTGGTAATTGGAAGAAGGTCAAAACTGCTTTGGCCAAGGACTCCAAAGTCGCATGGGACCCTGATTTTACGTCTACATACCACTTGGCTAATGGACCAATGAGTGTGCATTGAAATAATCGTAGTCAGATGGAATCATCCATAATGTTGTTGGAAGAGCACCATAAGTGGAAAGTCATGACATGGTTGGCAGGGTCATCTCCTGCCTTTCCTTCAAACTTGGGGATATTTGAAGGTAGTTTGGTAGGCATTGCAGGCCATGCGGGGTCATGCAATATAGGATCATTTGTGAGTTTTCTTAGATCTGGTATGTTGAGAGAGGCCAAATATGGCATCTGGAGTGGTGGTGGAGGATTAGTTCCAGCCATGGTGTGAGTATTTTGTGAACCTGAACCGTGAGGGGGACTAGGTGGGTTTGTACTTCCCTCTTAAGGAGAAGGTGGCCCCCTACTTCCGTGTAAGGGAGAGTGGGTGATTTTTTGACCTTGGGAAGTGGACCCAAGTAGGGTTGAACCAAGCAAAGCTAATCCTAAGACTGTGGCACTCACAGAAGTGTGAGAAGGTGGAGCCGATGAGTTGGAAAGACTAGGAACTCCCCCTAGAATAGGAGGGAGATTTAGCAAGTGTCTAGAATGACAGGGGTTCTGTGGGTCCCCTATTATGTTCGACTAGCTGAGTGAATGTGTGTGAATGGTGGTGAGAGAAATAAATAAACAAGAGCCTTTGCTACAATTTCTGGACCTTCACAATATATTTTACAATTAGATATAATCACAAGGGTGTCATACATAAAGCAATTGATAGAAAAACATATATGTGGGTAGGTTGAATTTGTCTATGTGGGAGAACAAAGAAAACAAATGCTCGTGTCTTAAAATATGTAACATCCTTCCTCTCAAATAGCACTGGACCTTCCAATAGTACTCAACAGTGGGGTCTGAAGCCACCAGAAGAGGAACTAGTGAAGGATGAAGTAATCAGTTATAATGAGGGGTAGAGGGTGCATATCCCGAAAGTGCTGGCAATATTTCTCAATAGCCACACAAAATCTGATTAAGGTACAATTGCAGCCCACAATTTCCACATGGGTAGATGTCCTAAAATTTGGTCACTAGGTACCTCGGTCAAAGTGCGGAATTTAGATTTTCGGCCTAAGAAATGGGTCATGAGTTGGATCCTATCCAAGAGGTGGGTGCCTCAAGGGGGGATGCACAGAACAACCATACCTCGGCCTTCAACCCTTCACAGGTATCTCCCTGCCTTATGGTGTTAGGAACACTTGACTTGGAGGATTTAAAGTTCCTTATTTGACAACTTCTATTGTTTTGAAAAAGTGAGAACTAGATAATGGGGATTTATTTGATGCCTATCCCTGAAATCCTACCTAGACTAAAATATTTCTTTTGGCACCTCCTGTGGAGGAAAACTTAGTGAGTTTTTAGAAAAAATTTAGATGTGGTTGTTTGAGAGATTGGGGGTGTGAGCCAATCTCGTTGAAATTAAGTGGGAGTGGATAGTTTCGTCAAGAAAAGGGTGGGGTGTTTCAAAATCCCTTTGGAGGAAACTTACTTCAACCTCCACGTTTCGAGATGAATACTATGTGAGTGAGAAGTGACTTTTGTGTGTGAATGACTGAAAGTGTGCCGATTTTTAATAATTTAGGTGTCACCTTCCTGCATGTGGACTTCACTTGGTCCTTACAAGTGTTGATTACCTAAGTTACTATGTGTCATTGGTATAGCCTTGCGGAATTCAAAAGTCCCTAGGAAGCTAGCATGTGGACATGTGGGTCCTTTACTATTCCTTTAACTCCCTAATGTGATTTAATCTAAGAAATCTTTGAAACTATCCTAGATTGGTAGCATGTGGGCATGTATGGGCCCATTACAAAACCTTTAAAATTCGCTGGTGAGTTAATCTAAGAAAGTAAATTTCAACACTATCCTATCTTTGTAGCATGTGAGCATGTATGGGCCCATTACAAGTTTAAGGTGTGTTTGAAAAATAAACTAAGAGGAGTCCTGAGGGGGAGTTGTCCTCTCCTAAAGATTTTGTCTTTTTAAGGGAGGTAAAATTTTCCTATAACCTCTTTCTGATTCTCAAGATCTCTTTGAAGCGCGAGAGAGGAGCATACTCAACAATTGATACCCAATTTCTGGTCCCAATGCAAGTTTTATATGTGATGACAAATGATTCCACCTTATACTCTTAATCAAAGCAAGCCATCCATGTGGTAAAATGAAAGCAAAAGAGGAAATAATGATTTTAAACCCCCTAAGTGCCTATGTGTTTTGACTAATCCCTTTATATGGAGAGGGAACTAAGTGTGGTGCAAATTACACCATGCATGGAATCAACTTTAAGAAAGCTATGGGCTTTCAACAGATCATAAAAAAGATTACAATGTGTATTTTTCTGCACAGGTGTGCGGGCCTCAGACTAGACAGAGGTGCTCTGAGCACTAATGCGCGAACTAGAAGAGGTTGATGGGCGCAGGTGAAAAGAAGGCACTGAGTAATACAGTGATTTTGGCGCACATGCACACGATGCGCAACTGTGGGACGATAAACCCATGCACACCTGTCACACAGCCATGAATAAAATTCTGGATGAAATTCCTTCAACTCAGCTTTGAATTTGGCTTTCTGTAGGTCGGATTGGGGCGGTTATGGTACCTGCAAGTCAAATAAACAGAAATAAGAGATAAAATAACCCAAATGGGGTAGGAAATTGATACCTTTCCCCAGTATGGTGGTCAATCTGTTGCACCTCTTTTGTCACCTAAATGAGCAAAACAGAGGTGCTTACAATCTTAGTTGGGTTAGCTAAGCAAGACAATAGTAAAAGAAAGGGTTAGAAGAATAAACATAAAAGACTAAGATAAGAATTAAACTAGGAAAGGAAAAACAATTAAACTATTGTGCATAAGGACATAAGAACAAGAAACAAACAAGACTCATGTCACCAATGGAAAGGATTTTATTAGTGAAAAGAAAACACCAAAGAGAAAGGGGACTTTGGGTCCCTTCTTCCTCCAAGGGAGGGCTCTTGGACCCCCAAGATTGAGCTCTTCTTACAACTTGAAAACTTGACAGAAATGGTGAAAGAATCCCAAGCTAACCCACTCAAAAGGTGATGTGGATTGACCAAATAGAATGGTGCTATTATTCTCTTGATGAGAAGAGAGGTTTCCCCAAGAGAATAGCAGCAACATAACCTTGCAAATGAATTCTTTGAAAATGTAGTGCACCCATGGCTTTGTTTTATAGCACCACTTTGAGGTATTGTGCAACCAGCTTTTAGTGTGAAAAGGGGTTTTTTAGAGCACCTTTAGGTCTTTGACTAGCCACCCAGCTGGATCCAGCCGAGATTTGGATATCAAATCGACTTGGAAGTTGAACCAAAAGTGGGTGGGAGGCCGACCAATATCATAAATTTGTCGTTCTCAGGTGTGTGTGACTTTTAGCGTCCACAGTTGCGCATCATGTGCATGTGCGCTTTTCCTGCATTTCTTGATGGCACATGTGCACACATGCCCTGTGTAGTCATAGCGCATCTTGATTTTATAACTGGTTGTATAGTTTTTGACCTTTTGGAAATGATTTTTTGGTAATTTTGGTCCATGTGTGAACTAATAGTTGTTTGAAGATGTTGGATTCCTGTAACCATTTGCGGACGAAATTTTAGTGATAACAAGGAGGGCCAACAATATAAGTTCCAAGGCATCACCTTCGGTTCCCCTAAGATCATTAGTTCCACTCACATGGAAAAGCTGCTAAAAAAAGGTCATTCGGGCATTATTTCCCAACTCTATGCCATAAAAGAAACTAAGACACCCTTTGTGTCACAAGACCTCTAATCCATCCTCTCTAAGCATTAAGTGTTTTTTCCCACTCCCCAGGGACTCCCTCCTTCCCATGGTGTTCATGATCATTCCATTCCCCTTGTCCCAGGAAGCCTTCCTCCCAATATTCGTCCCTATCGTCACCCATTTTCCCAAAAAAATGAAATTGAGAAAATGTTTCAAGAACTGCTTAACCCAGGTGTTATCCACCCTAGTATGAGCCCCTACTCTTCTCCTGTGGTCATGGTCATGAAGAAATAAGTTTTTTGGCGCATGTGTCCTGACTTTTGTGCCCTCAACAAACTCACCATTAAAGACAAATTTCCCATTCCTATCATTGATGACCTCTTGGATGAATTGAGTGGTGCCCAGTTCTTTACTAAACTTGATATTCATTCTAGCTACCACTAGATACGTATGAAAGAGGCAGACATTCCTAAGACTTCCTTTAGAAATCATGAGGGCCACTATGAGTTTTTGGTCATTCCCTTTGGCTTGTGTAATGCTCCCTCCACTTTCCAAAGCCTCATGAATCATGTATTTCGTCCATTTCTCTGTCATTTTTTCTTAGTTTTCTTTGATGGCATCCTCTTCTATAGAAAAACCATATTTCTCATGTGGATTGAATTCTCCATCTACTCTATCAGCACCAACTTTTCTTGAAACAATCTAAATCTTCTTTTGGCACCTCAAAAGTCGATTACTTGGGTCATCTTGTTGCAAGGACAGTGTCAAGGTGGATCCTAAAAGGATTGAATCTATGCAAGATTGGCCTCACCCAAAGACTCTCAAAAGCATGTGTGGATTTCTGGGATTAACAAGTTATTATGGCAAGTTTGTTAAGAATTATGGAAAGATTGCGGCCCCTCTCAATGCACTCCTTAAAAAGAATTCTTTCACCTAGACTCCAGCAGTTGCTCAGGATTTTCAAACCTTGAAGATGGCCATGTGCACCACTCCCATCCTGGCCCTTCCTTATTTCACAAAGACATTTATCCTGGAATGTGATGCTTCAGAGAAAGTAATTGGCATTCTCCTTATGCAAGAGGTCAACCTTTGGCCTTTACCAAAAAACAACTGTCTAAACGAAATTTGGGCAAATCAATCTATGAAAATGAAATATTGGCTATTATGCATGTCGTTGATCTTTATCTCCCTTATCTATTCTGGAAACACTTACAAATTAAGACAGAACATCAAAGCCTCAAGTGTTTTATGGAACAACACATTTCCTCCCTAGAGAAACACAAATGGGTGACTAATCTCTTTGGATATGATTATGAGATCATTTACAAGAAAGGCAAAGACAATGTGGTTTCAGATGCACTTTCTCGAAAATATGAAGATGAAGGGTCCCTTTTTTCTCTCTCCTTCATTGTACCAGATTGGCTCCAAGACATTCACGAGGAATGGCTACACAATCCCAAAATTTTGCATCTGATACAACAATTGTAGTCCAATTCTCCAGTTTCCCCAGGGTACTCTTGGCTCCATGATGAGCTTCGATACAAAGGTCGTTTGTATTTAAGTAAATAGTCAAAACTTAAATCCACGATACTTTCTGAGCTTCATGCTACACCCACATCTAGGCACTCCGGGTTTACCAAAACCTATGACAAGTTCAAACGTTCTTTTTTCTGGGATGGTATGAAGTAAGATGTTCATAATTTTGTGGTTGAATGTGATGTGTTTCAATGCAACAAGGGTGAAGCAATCAAATCTCCTGACACACTACAACCGCTTCCGATTCCACCTGCTATTTGGCGGGATATCTCTATGGATTTTATTGTAGGATTACCTAAATCGGGCAATAAATCAGTCATCATGGTGGTAGTTTATTTCCTTTCCAAGTATGCTCATTTATGTTTTCTTCAACACCCATTTACAACATCCACTGTGGCTCAACCTTTCATGGATCAGGTCTTCAATCTTTATGGCATGTTGCATTCTATTGTTTCTGATTGCGACCCAACTTTCACTAGTAACTTTTGGCAAGAATTGTTCAAGCTACAAGGCACCCAATTGCATCTCAGCACAGCTTATCATCCCAGACTGATGGTCAAACTAAAGTTGTCAACAAGTGTTTGGAAACATATTTGAGGTGTTTTGCATCGAAAAAGAAAAATCAGTGGGCTCAATGTTTACCACTAGATGAATGGTGGTACAACACTTCATGCCATATAGCTACCCGCATGACTCCTTTTGAAGAGATATATGGACAAAACACAAATTCAGTTCTCTCATATTTACTAGGTGTCTCGAGGGTCCAGTCAGTTGACCAAATGCTTACAATTCAAGAGGCTATTCTTTGTACCCTCAAAGAGAATTTTTTCATGGCCCATAATCACATGAAGCAACAAGTAGATAAAGCTCTCTCTGAACATAAATTTGTAGAAGGGGATTAGGTGTTTCTTCGACTTCAACCTCACAAGAAACATTCCCTCAAGGCTGACCATTTTCAGAAACTAGTGCCCAAATTTTATGGTCCTTATATCATTCTCAAGCATGTGGGACAGGTGTCCTATCAGTTAACTTTGACCAGTCATTCTAAGCTACATTTTTTTTTTCATGTTTCCTTCTTAAAGAAGGTGATTGTAACTAAGTGCCAAACTCAAACCAACCTTCCCGTGTTGGAAGAAGAAGGCTCCATTTGGCTACAAGCAGAAGTAGTTTTGGACCAACATGAGCATCGCCTGCATCAGCGAACCATCAAGGAAGTGTTATTTTAATGGAAAGATACAACCTCAACAGATGTCACTTGGGAAACAACTACCATTCTGCAACAATTTCCACATCTCAAGCCTTGAGGACAAGGTTGTTTTTAAGGGGGAGGACATGTTAGGTACCTAACTCCTCACGTAGGTAGAATAATATATTTCAATGTAATAAAGGTCAATAGTAATAAGGCCTAGAAATAAGGAAGAATAAGTCAAATTTAATAAGACCTAATAGAAGATTCCTCTTCTAGAAGGATTTTCCTCTAGATGGTTCTTTTGATCGACATATTTAGTATAAATAAGAGTCAAGGGTATGAGAAATATTGTCTTGGATATTATTGTAATAGAGCTCTGCTCTGCTGGATGTTTCCCCCTCGAAGAGGCAAGTGAACATTTCTCTCAATAATCTAAGTTCTCTTTCTGGTGTTATTTTGGTATCATTTTGATATTATTGTGGTGTTGTCATGGTTATATTGTTGCTCATCTGCCATTTCTAGCATTTTATTTATGTTTGCATACTTTATATATCTAGAATATTACACGTTGGACATTGGGTAGTCATGGACTGTTGATCCACCCTACTTCGCGAGATCGTTAATCTGGAACTCCAAGAGATTGTTGTGATTATCTTTGAAAAATTATGAAGCTAGAGGCCCGAAATCCCGAGTAAGCGACTATCGAACTAGTGCTTGTCCACAACCCATGGTCCCATAGGTTGGGGGACAAGAGGAAGGAGATAGTGCCCGAAAATTATTTCAGAAAAGAGCATAGCTCAGAAAGAAAATATCTGTGGGGATTCTTGATTGCTCGAGAACTACAGAATCAAATCTAAAAGTTTTCTTGAATCATATTGGTTTATGGATACAATGGAATTTGTTGAGAACTGATGGCCTGAAAAATTTCGATTGACTGCACATTGCGTTTTCATAGTTAACGATTGTCAGAACCAAACCGAAATGGAGGAGGCACATAATGATTCCATTTCAGAGAATGAAGCTAGAGTAATGGATGTCCATTTGGGAGTTGAAGGATCGAACTCCAATGGGCATGGGGAAGAGGTAGATAAGGAGTGAAACATAATTAAAACCATTGCAAGATTGTAGAAAGATGTACATACTCACCGATCAGATAACAAAAATCTCATGAAAGCCAGGGAAGAGAGAATTCAACATAAAGTTGATAGAGAGCATGGAAATGATAGAAAATAAATTGGATAAGGAGAGTGACTCCAGTAAATCAGGAAGTCACAGGTTTCCTGATGAAAATAGTAAATCAAGGAGTGTTGGGAGACACCATCATCACTCCCAAGGGCACTCTTAGAGGGGGGAACACAGTAGTTCAAGCCCATATCCTACCAAAAAGCATAGGAGATCTGGATTGGATGAACTGAAGGGATAAATTAACAAGATTAAACCTCCTACATTTGATGGAGAGCACCAGAAGCAGGAATATGTTGAGACATGGCTTCTTGGAATGAGGAAATATTTCCAACTTCAGAATTACTACAAACATGTAGAAGGATTAATTGCAATGTATCAACTGAAAGGAAAGGCATCCATGTGGTGGGATCAACTTGTGTAGGTGCAGCACATTAAAGAGAAAAATGTTACTTGGAAGGAATTCAAGAAGTATTTCAAAAATAAATACTTAACTAAGAGATACTATGATAGAAAGATGAAAGAGTTCTTTGAACTCAAGCTGGGTAGTATGTCCATTGATGAATATGAGAGAAGGTTTTTGGAATTGGTGAAGTATGTCCCTTTCATCAAATATGAGACTATCAAAATTCAAAGGTATCTGAGTGTAATGACACCTTCCATTAATGAAAAGATCCAGTATGATGATCCTAAAACTATGGAAGAAACTATAAGGAGAGAAAAATGCCTATATGAGAAGCAAAGAGAAAATCCCACTTTCCGGAAGGCTTGGGATGACAAGAAGAAGTTCAAGAAAGAGTAGAGACAGAAGGTAAACAAACCTCCCTTTTCAGAAACAGTCCTCAAGGACAACCATCTTTTAGAGAGAAGAGAATGGCTGAGGTAGGGGGTCAAAGACTAAGGCAGACGCCCATTCAATGTTGGGGTTTTTAGGGAGACCACAAGTATAGATATTGTCCCCACAAAAATAGAAAAGTGAGAGTTGTCCACAATGTTCAGCAAGAAGAAATAGTGGAAGACATGGGTAGTAGAATACTAAGGATCTATGCAGCCCTGGACAACAAACAAGCTGAGTTTCAATCACACATGATTGAAGTTGAAGGAATGATCAATAACCATGACATTGCTATTTTAATTGATTCAGGGGCTAGTCATAGTTATATAGATCCCAAGATGGTGGAAAGTTTGCATTTTCCAAGAAACAAGCATGGAAAATCTTGGTTAGTGCAGCTGGCTATAGGAGCCAAAAGAAAATTTACTGAGTTGATTAATTCCTATCCAGTGGACATGAACGGGCTAAGAACAAGGGTTGAATTGAAAATCTTACCTTTAGGTTCCTATGATTGTCTAATTGGGATGGATTGGTTGTACCAACACCATTCCATCTTAGACTTTCATAAAAAGGCATTAACTTGCCTAGATGAGGAAGGAAATCAGAGAATAGTCCAATGAATTCCTAGAGCAGTTGCTATCAGACAAATCTCAGCAATGCAGTTGAAGAAGTGCTACAGGAAAGGCTTCCAAATATTTGTAGCTCAAATGGATGAAGAACCTAAGGATAAGGTGTCAAATATTGAAGACCATGCAGTATTAAAATATTTTGAGTATGTATTCCAAGAGTTGCCCAGACTACCCCCAAAGAGAGATATTGATTTCTCTATAAACTTGATGCCTGGAGAAGCTCCAGTGTCAAAAACTCCTTAAAGAATGAGTACACCAGAGAAAAAAGAACTGTAGTTTCAACTTGAAGAACTTCTGAATAAGGGGTATATATGCCCAAGTTTGTCACCTTGGGGTGCCTCGGTCCTGTTCGTGAAGAAGAAAGATGGGACATTGAGATTTTGCATCGATTTCAGACAATTGAATTAAGTTACTATAAAGAACAAGTATCCCTTGCCAAGGATCGATGATCTCTTTGATCAGTTGAAGGAGCCAAGATATTTTAAAATATATATCTCAGGTCAGGGTACCATCAGGTAAGGATAAAGGATGAAGACATCAGCAAGAACACCTTCAAAACAAGGCATGGTCATTATGAATTCATGGTGGTTCCATTTGGGTTATCAAATGCACCCGTTGTTTTCATGTGCCTAATTAATGGTGTATTCAGGTAATATCTAGACAAGTTTGTCATATTATTTTTGGATGACATCCTGGTGTATTCCAAGTCAGAAGAAGAGCATGAACATCATCTGAAGATGGTGTTGCAGGTGCTAAGAGAGCACCAATTGTATGCCAAATTAAGCAAGTTCTCATTTTATCAAAAGCAGATCCATTATTTGGGACATATCATTTCAAAATATGGGATAGTCGTGGATCGTGAGAAGATAGAAGCCATCAGAGAATGGTCAGTGTCAAAGAATGTGATAGAATTCAGATCCTTTATGGGTCTAGTTGGCTATTATAGGAGATTCATTGCAGGGTCCTCAATAATAGCTCTCCCAATCACTTCCTTGCAAAGGAAGGAGAATAAATTTCAATGGACAGAAGAATGTGAGAGAAGCTTCTAGCAATTGAAGAAGTTTTTAACCAGTGCTCCAATCCTGAGGATTACAGATCCTAATGAAGATTTTGCAGTGTGTATAGATGCATGCAAAGAAGGACTAGGCGGTGTACTCAGTCAGAATGGGTTTGTGGTATGTTATGAATCCAAAAAGTTGAAGGATCATGAAAAGAACTATGCAACTCATGATTTGGAGTTGGTGACCATTGTACATGCTCTAAATAAATGGAGACATTACCTCATGGGAAAGAGGTTTGAACTGAGGACAGACCATAACGGTCTAAAGTGTTTGTTTGATCAGCCAACCTTAAATTCTAGGCAGAGAAAATGGTTGGAATTACTTTTTTATTATGACTTTGATATCAAGCATATCAAAGGAAAGGAGAACAAAGTGGTTGATGCACTCAGCAGAAGAGTGCATGAACTACATTCTACGACCATTAGCATGTATCAAACTGATATTAAAGGCATAATTTTGGAAGCTGCAAATGTAGATTTGCAGTACATGGAATTGGTGACAAAGCTACATCAAGGTAAGATGCTATAGAAAGTGGAAGATTATAGATTGGAAGCTGATGAAACACTCCTATACAAAAACATAAATTATGTACCTAATTTCTAGGAATTGAGAATAATGATCTTGAAAGAAATGCATAATGTTCCTTATGCTGGGCACCATGGATATCATTAAATAGTGGCAACAGTCAAGATCCATTACTTTTGGCCAGGTATGAACAAGGAAATTGCAGAATATATCACCATATGTATGGAGTGTCAGAAGGTCAAAGTTGAACATAAGAAACCAGCAGGGTTGCTACAACCTTTACCCATTCCTTAGTGGGAGTGGGAAGTGGTGACAATGGATTTCATCACAAGATTACCCAGAACAAATAAGAAACATGATTCCATAATGGTGGTGGTGGATAAGCTTACAAAAGCTTCGCATTTTATTCCATTGAAGACTACTCACAAGGCAGCAAATGTTGTCGATATCTGTATGTGGGAAGTAGCACGATTGCACGGTATTCCCAAGACAATTTTGTCCGACAGAGACCCGAAATTTACCTCAAAGTTCTCGAAGGGGTTATTCAAAGGGTTCAAAACGAATCTGAACTTCAACACTGCTGATCATCTTGAGTCTGATGGGCAGACAAAGAGGGTGAACCAAGTGATAGAATATATATTAAGGATGTATGTGATGGACAAACCATCTAAATGGGAAGACTACCTACACTTGGTATAATTTACCTAAAACAATGGGTAACAATCATCATTGAAGATGAGCCCGTTTGAATCACTTTATGGAAGAAAGTGCAACACACCAATAAGCTAGGATAACCCAACTGATAGGACAGTGGTTGGGCCAAAGTTGCTCAAGGAAATGGAAGAGAAAATGCTGAAGATTAAGCAGAATTTGAAGGTTTCCCAAGACAGGAAGAAACTTTATGTTGATAAGAATAGGACCTAGAGGGAGTTTAAAGTGGGTGATCATATTTTCTTGAAAGTGAAAGCCAACAGAAGTTCCCTGAAACTGGGAAACTGTTCCAAGTTGGTAGCCAGATATTGTGGGCCATTTGAAATCCTAGAAAAGATTGGACCAATTACATATATGCTTGCATTTCCTGCATCCATGACTGTACATAATGTGTTTCATGTTTCATTGCTTAAAAAATATATACATGATCCTAATCATGTGATTGATTGGAATGTGATTCAGGTGGAGCAAGAAGGCGTCTTGCAGGGGCATCTGGTGCACATATTGGACCGGAAGAGAAAACAACTCTAGAATCGATCGATAGGGCTTGTAATGGTCCAATGGACCTGGTACAGTCCTGAGGACGCGACGTGGGAGAATGAGGATGTTATGCGGGAATAATACCCACATCTTTTCGAAGATTTTGAAAATCTTGTTGATGCTATGTAAATAAATTCCACTGAGGGCAGTGGAAAAATAAGGGGAGGGGATTGTAATACCCCAGGTCAAGCCCCTATGAAATGTACTTATGTTTGTAGGTTGGTGAGCCAAGTGTTGATAAGTTGGTAGGATTATGTGTTATTAGGCCAGAGAGCCTAGGAATTAAAGGCCATAAGCCTAATTTTTGTATATGTAATTATGCAGATCATTAATAAAATTTATACATTGTTGCGTGTAGACTGACCACGAAGAAAGAGTGATGGGGGACGAAGCTCCACTAGGATGGGTAAGGGAGAGGGAGATGAGAGGTTGGAAAGAGGGGGTAACCTTAAGGTCTTAAGTCCAAGAGAATAATAATTTATTATTATTCCAAAACTTGATTAGAAGGATATGTTTTTATCCTAAGTTCCTTTGGGAGGACGGGTGACTTCCAAATGGAAAGGAACATGCTCCATGGGCGACATGTGTCGGCTCAGGCACATGCAGTTTAAGCTGTAAAGTCAACTTGTTGGGGGGTGTCATTTTCTTTTCTCCCATCCTTTGCCTAACTGGGGGGCCTCCATCGTCGACGTCTGCATCTTTCACGCACCTATGAAACCAGTAACTCGTGAAGATGAACTGTGTTTTTTTTGTGAACCCAACATATTTGTACTTGCCAAAACTATGTTGTGCCTTACTGAATTGTGGTTGTTTCCATTCCATGAGTTATATTAAGCTTTGTTGTTGTCCTCACCTTGTTGGAAACTAAGTGGAAGTTGGTTGAAGAAGCAGGATGTCAAGCCCATGGTTAAAGAAGCGGTTTGTCAGGCTTGTGGTTGAAGACGCAGGTTGTCAGGCGTGTGAGTATCTCTCTCCAAGTGAGAGAGTTTGTTGGGAAGTGATTTTCTCCTAGAGAGAGTCCAACACCAGCTACAAAGCTCTGATAATTCTTGATTGGGCCTATTGTCGAGACCCTAAAAGGGGAAGTGGAGTAGTCGATGGACTGTGGAACGTTGAAGGTGCATATTGCCGGGGTGGAACAGGCATGTGGGGAATGATAGTCCGTGATTAGTGGGGGTAAGAAGGCTCCTGGAGAGATAAGAAGGCTCCTGGAGAGACTCCCTCCAGTTGTATTGTGCAGTCTCCTATAACCTCAGCCTATTCTAGGATTCCCTTGCCCTAGGTGGAGCTTAGTCCCAGCTCGGGGGTGACCCACTGTTGAGCATGATGAGTAGCATGGTCTAAGGTTAGGAGGTTCATGGAAGGTCTACACACAATTGGTGTACTCTAATTGAAAGATAAGTACCTATCCCCATGTTCAATTACATGTTGTGTATATGTACATGTGTTATAATTGATGAATATTGCCTATATATGTTGTTATATTATAGGTTTTCCTATGAGTACTGCATGTATGATTTTATTGTTACTTCCGCATTAATCTATGTATGAATTACTGTCAATTCCAGCAAGATTATGTATGGTAGCAATAATTCTTTGTCATTTGCTTTAAATACATTAGGCATGCATGTTATTTATCTATATGTGTGTGTGTGTGTGTGTGTGTGTGTGTGTGTGTGTGGCGTTGTCAAACCTGTTGGTGGTTGGGGATGTTACAAATTGGTATCAGAGCAGTAAAGGCAAGGATAAGGTTGTTTGGGTAGCGTTACCTAGTAGGGGTCGGTGGTCGGGAACGTTACAAATTGGTATCAGAGCTAAGTGAAGTGTCAGAGTAGTGGCGTTCCCTGGCCTGTTGGTGGCTGCGGAGGTTACACTAAGGGGAAGGGGGATGAAATACCCTAGTTTTAAATATTAGAGTAGATTATATTAAATTATGTAATGTTCTAATTATATAGCTACAATTATATGTACCAAGCAAGTTGGGTTGAGTTGTAATGACCTTACAATGTACATATATAAATACCTTGTAATATTTTTATCTTGAATCCAAAGATAAAGGCCCAAATAATGAATGGCTACGAGTCCAAGTTGTGAGCTTAGTTAGGATGTTATTCTTGTAATCCAAAGGCACCACAATATAAATATATTATCATGGTGTACATTATTTTTTTTTTATATGTTATGAAGAAAAAGAGGAAATATAAGGTATATTACAAAAACCATTAAAATTGTTAGTAAGGAGCACAAGGGAACTATGATCCCAAGAAAGAGGAAGGAGGGGAAGACAAAAAGGAATCCATGGGTAAATTTTCCTTGCCACATGTCCTTTGGAGAATTCGCTATCCTTTTTACCATGTTTTATTAAAAATATCACTAACCACTTTGACCATATGTATGTCTAAAGGAAAATTGATTACATTCATGGGAGGGCATCTATGCCTTATGCAACTAAAAGTATAATAGTAGCAATTTTCCTCTTGGATCTTCCTTATTTCATTCTTCCTCTATTATGAAATGAAAATGATGTAAGCTCCCAAGTCTAAAAAGCATTCCCATGAATGTAACCCATGCCAAGAATTCATGGGTTTCAGAGGATGTGTGGGTATAGAGTAAGTGAAATGTTTAGGTGGCATGTAGAAGATGGAAAAATATTGATCCAAGAGAGGAACCCATGGTTATAGAGTGATAAGAGTGGAAGGGGATAAATAGATAAAGGGGAAAAATCCATAGTTAAGCGTGCTTGAGCCAGAGGAGTCCTGGTATAGGTGACCACCCAGGAAGTTCTAGTTATCAGGTGCAAGTCCCAGAGGTGATGATTTATTGTATGTGTTTAATTCTACTAGTTTCAATTCCACTTCTTCACTCCTTTGGGCATCATCTGATGCAATGAGTGGTAAGTAGATTTTTCAAAATCATGATAAATTGATCAATTGAGAGTATTACTCATGGATATGGTTCATACATTAATGAATTACTCTACACAGTTGATCATGAAAATGATATCTCATATGTTTCACTGTGAAATCCCTTCAATATTTAAATAAAAAGAATGAAGGGAGTTATAACTAAATATTTCATAAGAAACAATAATTACTAAGGTTTTACAAATGGGGTATAAATATAAGTGGGCTTGATTGTGGGGAAAACTCCACAGTTAAGAATTCTTGAACTAGAGGAGTCTTGGGTCAGGTGACCACCCAGGAAGTCCTAGTTACTAGGTGCAAGCCCCAGAGGTGATGATTGATGCTATGCGATTCATTTCACTAGTTTCAATCACACTTCTTCACCCATATGAACATCACCTGATGTAATGAGTGCTAAGTGGACTATTCAAAATCATGAGAAATTGGTGAGTTGAAACTAATAATCATGGATATGGGTCATAGATTAATGACTTAATCTACACAATTGATCTAGAAAATTATAGCTCATATGTTGCACTGTGAAATCCCCTAGATGATTAAATAAAAAGAGTGAAGTGAGCTCTAACTAAAAAGTTCACAAGGCAAAATACTTTCTAAGGTTTCACAAATGGGGTAGCAAGATAAGTGAGCTTAATTGTGGGGAAAACTCCACATTTAAGTGTGCTTGATCTAGAGGATTCTTGGAATGGGTGACCTCCTAGGAAGTCTTGGTTACCGAGTGCAAGCCTTAGAGGTGATTATTGATTCTATGCGATTCATTTCACTAGTTTCAATCCCACTTGTTCACCCCTATGAGCATCATGACCCGATGCAATGAGTGCTAAGTGGACTATTCAATATCATGATAAATTGGATAGTTGTGACTAATACTCATGTATATGGGTCATGTATTAATGAATTAATCTATGCAGTTGATCCCAAAAATGCTAAAATTCCTAATGAATTGTGTAGCGAATAAGGAAAACACTTGAGTTGGTTTTTTGTTGGTTAAGAGGAAGGGTTCTATGGCCGATCAAATATTGTTGAGGTACTTGGAGTACACTATGTTATGGGATTGATTGAGTCTGGTGTATTGTGGTTTAGATTGAATGAGAGACATATCCTATTGACTTTCCTTTTCCATTGCAATATCATAACCCAACTTATGGGTGGCATTTATCATGGATGGCTACAACTATGAGGTGGATAACTCCTCCATAAATGGTTTGTTGGATAATATTCTACGGAGACATTTGTAATTTTTTCTATCTCTACATGGTTATGTCCATTTTACACATCTAACCTTTAATATTTCTTAAATTTAGTTTAATATTTGAATTGTGTACATTAAATTATTTATGAAATATTTCCCTTACATTGAAATATATTATCATGGTGTACATTATTTTTTTTTTATATGTTATGAAGAAAAAGAGGAAATATAAGGTATATTACAAAAACCATTAAAATTGTTAGTAAGGAGCACAAGGGAACTATGATCCCAAGAAAGAGGAAGGAGGGGAAGACAAAAAGGAATCCATGGGTTCTATTGGAATCCCCATCTAACTCATTAAATGTACACAAATATTTCCCTTACATTAAATGTACATCAAATTAACTTACATTAAAATTTGATGGGTTCTATTGGAATCCCCACTTTGAATTACTATTCCAATGGGTAATTAGGGAAATATTTTATTGGAGTGCCTTGTTGGAAAATTCTAGAAATTTGGGTATGTTATAAGCACCCACCTCTAAGAATAATTAGCCATGAAGGTAACCTTAAATCATGATACATGTCCTCTAATTGGAATATTTGTCGAAGGATTCAAGTAAAGACCCTAATTTGAGGTTTGATACTCCAAGGATAGGTTTCCTCACATAAGCAATGTTTCTAGCATGAGAGCCATGGTCTTGTTCTTTTAAGGACATACCTCTAAAGCACACAAGACATTAAGGAATTCATAAACAATGAGGCATACCTTCTAGTTATAAGGTTTGGCCTTATAGTGGGTAAAGGGCCTTATTTCATGATTTGGCATAGATGGGAAGGTTATCCTCACACAAGATGTGCCAAAAATGTAAGGAATCGCACCTTGAATCACCCCCCTCTAAGGGAAATTAGGGATGAAGGTTTCCTCAAACCTGAGACAAACCCTATGGATAAAATCATTTTCCAAGAGTGGAATAAGGGTCTAATTCTAGGGTCTATCACACAATGTAATAATAAGATTTACCAAAGCATGCCTTAAAGCTAAAATGCAAGTGCTTTCACCTTTAAGGGACATTAACCAAGAGGTTGGACTAGGACCATAGATAGGCCCTTTAGATGGAATAAATGACTAAGCATGGAAAAATACTATAATTGTATGGTTTGGTGCACTATGGAAGAGTATCCACTCCCATGTCATGCTTCAAGGATAAAATTTATGGGATTTTTCCTTCAAGCATCCACCTCCAAGGTAAATTATCCATGAAGGAAACTCATGTACTATGAGACAATCCCTATGTATGGAATATTTGGCTAAGGAGTGGGATAAGGACCTAATTCTTAGGTTTGGTGCACTAAGGAAGTTTCTCCTCACACAAACAATTCTTTGATGCATTACATATGGCCTTGATAGAAGAGACAAGATCCATGAGTGTTATATGTCCTTGAGAAAGAGGCTCACACAACAAGGATGGGATTCTATCCTAGGACATCATTAAGGGCTCAAAACTATGGGATTTGGCCTAAAACACAACTTCTAGGGATTTTGGGAAATTAGTTAAGCACTGGGCCATGACACAAGCCCTATATAAGGAGTCTTTAGCTCATGATGAAATATTATATGTATTATGAAGTTTGACGAACTAAGGAAGAGTCTAATCAAAGAAAAGGCATACTTCAAAGAAAAAATAAAGGGTTTAGGTCATAAATGTAATTTCTATGGCTAAAGGAAAATTCACATGGCCCTAGATAATTATGCAATCCCTTATAAAGTAATATTTGGACCACATATGGAATATGCATTGTATTAAGATATGGGACACCATGGATGTGTTTCTTTGATTAAGGAAACATGCAAGGTTAAAATTAGGGTTTTAGACCCTACAAAGTTATTGCATAATTAGTTGGACTAGCATGGTGTCTCAAACCATGGCATGAGTCTTGTAAATGAATGTTTGGCCAATAAATGACATAATGGGCCTATGATACGCTTAATAACGGAATTTTATTTGTTGGGGGGAAGTAGTGAACAATCTCATGGATTAAGAAGTTGTTTGGAGGCAAAAGGAAAGCATTGACTTAAACACACCATTTCTCTTATAACTTCTAGATAATGGACAATGGCCCTAACCACAATAAAAACCTTGCTTATGCTACTTATGCTTTATTATATGTGGTAATTATGCTTGTAATGTATATCCATCTAGGTAGTGTGCATTATGGATATAGTTTTAGGATTTTATAATTGGATATAACCTACACTCAATACATATTGAGTATGCATTATTTGAAACTATAATTTTGTGCAAGATAAAGTGTTAGTTAATGTGTATGCCTAGTTTTAAATTAATACATCTTGTTATTTGAGAGTAAAATTCATAGTAATTGATGGATATAGAACATTCATAATTTTAAATTAATACATCTTGTTATTTGAGAGTAAAGTTCATAGTAATTAATGGATATAGAATATTCATAAGAAAAAATGCTCTAGAATAATGTTTTATAAAAGTACAAAAGAAGCAGAAAAGAGTATTAAGATCTCATAGAGTGATTAGCCTTCTTAAAAAAACAAATTTATTAATTATCTTCTAAACTTCATCTCAAAATTCAAAGTTTCATAATATTTTTTAATTATACATAAAATAGTCATTTATTATAAAAAAATATATATATATATATTTATGAAATCAATTTTAAAAAATATTAAATTTATAAAATTTTTATAAAAATATATTTTTAATCATTAAAACAAAATATAATTTATAAAGCATTTGAGAAATAATACGTCATTAACAATTTATGTTCTATACCCATAAATACTTTACACATACAAATAAGTTAAAATTTAAAGAAAAAAAAGCTACACATATATCCCAACACCTTCGAAGAATGCAAATTGGCCTTTACAATGGTGCTATAGATGTGCTGATGTGGCATTGTACCGTTAGAAAGGGTTTTTAACGAGAGTTAAAGGTGTTGGGTAAGCTACCCATAAATACTTTACACATACAAATAAGTTAAAATTTAAAGAAAAAAAAGCTACACATATATCCCAACACCTTCGAAGAATGCAAATTGGCCTTTACAATGGTGCTATAGATGTGCTGATGTGGCATTGTACCGTTAGAAAGGGTTTTTAACGAGAGTTAAAGGTGTTGGGTAAGCCCAGGGAGCTTTTTCCAGAAGAGAATTTGGGGAGTTTTTTGGCCAGTTATCCGTTGTCCTTTCACAACGATAAAAAGAGGTAATTTATAATATGGATTTCAACCAAATAAAAAGAATATTTTAAAATCACCTTGGATTCTTCCCGAATTTGTATTCCAGCCATCATTTTGAAGGACATATAAGATGGTA
The DNA here is from genome assembly GCA_010110895.2 of Picea sitchensis. Lineage (NCBI taxonomy): Eukaryota > Viridiplantae > Streptophyta > Pinopsida > Pinales > Pinaceae > Picea > Picea sitchensis. Next base: position 115,991 of record SNQJ01S0032244.1, read on the forward strand.
TTCCGGCCAATATTTTGACAGAGATGGTATTCCGGTCAATTTGCATTCCACCTTGGATTCTTCCCGAATACGTAAGATGATATTCCGGCCAATATTTTGACAGAGATGAAGGAGATGACAGTGGATCTGATAATAAAAAGCACACGTTAGAATTAGAATGTTTGTGACCGTTTGAAAGGGAGGATATAAAACATTTGAGACAGCCAACCTTGTACTAGTTTCATCTCATCCTTTGTAATTTGCATTGGTTTCTTTTGTTGTTCCTTTTTCTTTTACGTTTGGTTTGTATCAGCTTCCTCTATATTCGCATGGCCAACCATGGTTGTATGTTTTTACAGTCCATTTTCTTTACCTCGGTTTTGGTTGTAGTTGGTTTTCCTGGTTGATCTGTTTCTCATCTTTTTCTCATAGTTTAGTTTACCAATTTGATTTTGTAGCAGAATATAAATAGGGGAGATGAAACCTATGATCTCAGAGGAGAATAAATTGTTACATTGGAGATATGATATTGGAAGGAGCTAATGATAAGTGAAATCGAACCACTTCTTCCTCTCTCATTTTTGTTGACACAGAGCGTCTCACCAAAGATATCTCTTACAATGAACCAGGTCACTATGAACCCCATCAAGGCCATTTAAGGTTGGTAATCTCTACCCATTCATGCATTTTATTTTTAAAATTCTTCTTCGCTCTCTCGAGGGATTTATGCATTTATTGTTTATGTCAGGTCTGTGTTTGAGATTCACATCATGCAGAGCTTTATGATATGTTAATAATGGGTGTCAAATAATGAGAGTCCCATGTGGTTGTTTTATTTTCTGTTGCATTTACTCTGAAGCCTGTATATAATTCGAAACAACAATGCATGTTGATTTTTATCATAATTTGAAACAATAATGCATGTTGATTTTCATTGATGTTATTGCTTTGAATGGATGTGAAGTCATAATAGTATAATGCATTTTATTTCAAGGCATGGAGCATATGCATTTTCATTTTATTTCAAGGTAGTGAGCGTATCATTTTATTAAGTGGTGCATGAAGTTTGTCTGGGAAGGACATGATGAAGCAATACCACCTAATCCTGAGAATGAACATTAGCACACTAGATTTGTAGCTTATATAATGTTATCCAAGCTTGATCCTGTATCCCTAGCCTTAAAGACACTGGATGCTTTAATTGTAGTTGAAATTGTGTGCATAATAGTAGGAATCGTTTTTTATTTTTTTCTCCGTTGAAATCTAAGTTTTAACTTGAGTTCCTGAATGATGAACTCCTAGAGGATCACGCTTACAATTTAATTTAAAGGTGGAAGTGAGTAAAACTCCTAGAGGATCAGGCTTACCATTTAATTTAAAGGCGGAATTGAGTAAATTCATTGATATTGGAAATAACTTTAAGTAAAAAGTAGAGCAATGTAGAGAGATTTTTCAATTTACAAGACAATAATAATAGAGGATGAGCTTACTATGATTGTTTAGTTAGTCCAATCTAATGGTATTGATGCTTTAAAGGTGCAACAAATTTGAGAATTTGTCTCCACTCCAATGGAAATCTAATGGTATTGATGCTTTAGAGGTGCAAGAAATCTGAGAATCTGTCTCCACTCCAATGGAACTAGGTACAATTTCAGAGATTGGACGTCGAAGTCAAAGAGATATATATGCTAAAATTGTGCATACATAACAAATTGTTGAGGAAAACTATTCCTTAATGATAATGTTATTCCTTAATGATAATGTCGATGAGTATTCAAACTTGGCTATCAAGAGTCGATGCAAGCTAAAGGTCATTCTTCTCAAATTATTTAGGAAAATAGTGCCTTAATGATAACTTCGATGGGTATTCAATTTTGGCTATCAAGAGTCTCGATGCAAACTGAAGGAAAAATTCTTCTAACTTTTCCTGTGAATGATTCTTTGGACTGTGAAGGTTTTTCACAAATCTCTTCAAAACTACAACCAATGTATCGAAAGTTTGCAGGCTAAGATTAAGGTTATCTACTTATGATTAAGTTACATGCTTAGGTTTTTATTCAAAAAGCATGTGAATATGGCTATATATACTAAGAAAATTATAAACATCCAATATAACAGAGCATTTGAGAGATCATTAAAGAATTATTTACTGAAGAATCAAAACAGAGCAGAAGAGAAATCATTAAGAACAAATTAGCCACTAAAGAAATCTCCATATTAGCTATGATATTTATTTGACTCTATTGTTGTCAAAGGGCCTAAAAGAGTGTAAACAAAGTTTCCATAAGATTCTATGGTTGACCTTCTGGATATATCAAAACCAGTTCATGCCCTTGAACATGTGATAGCTTTAAACTGGTTCATCCATGAATTCTATTATATTCAGCCTTTGCCTCTCCCTCTGCACCTGAATATTATGTAACAGTATAATACATTATATGATACAGAAAGGTAAAGAGATTCAAACGTGTGATATACATTACACATAATCAGTGTACAAACATTTAGATTCATTATTCGTTTCATACAAGTACAACTGTTTTCTATGTTTTCTATTCATTTAGAACTAATAAAAGTACAACTGTTTTCTGTGTTTTCTTTGTTGAAATCTGAGTTTTGACTTGATCTGTTGAAACAAGAACTAATAAAATATCCACATGTACCACTTAAAAGTAGTATTACTTAAAAGTAACATTACATAAATTCATTGATAATAGAAATAATTTTAAATAAAAATTTGATCAATGCATTTCAATTTGAATGACAAATATAAAACGAAAAATGAGAAACCAACCTGAGACTTTGACTCTAATTCCACTCCCAGTGTCAAATTAAGAGATTGGATGCCAGAGTGAAAGAGCATACCCTCCCAGTGTCAACACTTTACGAGTTTAATTTGAAAAGAGTTTGTTAATGATGTTAGTGGCTCAGCCCATAGTGCATCAACAATGGTGTGATATGAGGATAAGGTTAATGGGGATTCAAATTTGGCTCTCAAACAAAGTCTAAAATGACTAAACCAATGGATGAAAGCTAAATAACTGATTTTTCTACTTCACCTTTTCAATAATTATTTGGAATGAGAAGGTGTTGCACATGTGTCTTCAAAACTACAACCAAAGGATCAAAAGCTTAAGTGCTTGGGTCAAATTATATACTTAAATTGTAAACTTAGAATCAAATTAAATGCCTTGGTCATGCTTTTCAAAAAAACCATTTCACTATCCAAGATGATAAAAAGAATCAAAACAGAGCATAAGAAAAATATTTCTTTGCTAGTTTCTAAATCAGAAAAGAGCATGAGAGAAATCATCATTAAGAACGGATTACCCATCAATTATGTTATCTATTTGACTCTATGGCTATCTAATATCAGGCTATGTGTTTTCTGTTTAGAAGAGGGTCTAAGAGTGCAGATTAAAGTTAAGTTGGCATCACACATTAGAATAGTACTGCTACTGGAAAACAACTAACTGTATTAAGGTGAGTTACAGAGATACCATCTATAAGAAATTTAGTGCTTAGATAGTTTTTCTATAATTGACCAGAAAGACAAAAATAGTATACAAAGAAGACAAAAATAGTATACAAAGAGACCAGCCACTCCATGAATACGTGTGTAGAGAAAACCACATGCAGCTTATAGAGAAGGGGTCGAATAAGGAGCCTTGATTGAATCAAAACCTTAATATTTTCATTGAGTCCAACAAACTCTTCGATGGCCCTCATTATCCCTCCCAAGTCCAAGTAATTGAAGACCCTCATTATCCCTCCCAAGTCCAAGTAATTGAAGAAAATGTCCAGAATAGGGAAGACCCTGTTTTTTAAGGCACTTTTGTTTAGGAAAGATCAATAACTGACATTGTAGGTTTTCCAATTACAACATAAAATCAAAGAATGTCTCTTTTTTTAGTAATTACAAGTTAAAATCCAGAAATTAAGCAGTCAAATCTGTAAATGAATATATTTTTGTAAATTAAGCAGTAAAATCTGTACATGAAGAAATCTGTATATTTCCATTACATATCTTATACTTCCATTAGACATAGATAATTGAGATGATTGGAGTACTTCATGCCAAATCAATACTTCTGAACTTAAATTAGATTATTATGATATCATTATTATAAAATGAATATAAAAGTGTGCAACCAAATCTAATTATTATGATATTATTATTATAAAATGAATATAAACTGTGCAACCAAATCTAATGGTGAATGACATCAATTTTAGTAAACTGGTCTCACCTAAACTCGAATGATTCCACTCACTTCAGCGCTTGAAAAAAACCTTTTCCGACATTACCTTCCTATTTTATCTTCTCCTTCCACTGAGATTTTCTACTCCTGGCTGGTAATTTTACCCTCGGTGTCTACTGTTTTTTTTTATCAGCTTCCTCTTCCTTGGTAAGGAAAAGATGCTACCTGTTTTTCTGGCAAAACTACCACAAGAATTGTTTCATTATTCCATTGAATATTTAAAATAGGAATGGATCGTAATAATTATAAATAAAAAAATAAAAAAGTACATGATCACTTTATTAGTGTTTTGGTTTAATCGAGGAAGAGGTATTTTTCCATTATGTATTTCAAATAATTAATTAAGATATTAAGTTTGTTTTTTATTATTGTTTTAATGTGGATATGATTTTCTGTTTCATTAAAAATGTTTAAATTTTTTTTAATGATTTCTCAATTTATTTATTTATTAGGTTTATGGTATGATTTAATTATATTATATGTATTTCAAATAATTAATATATTAAGTTGTTTTTTTATTATTGTTTTAATGAATATGATTTTCTATTTCATTAAAAATGTTTAAATTTTTTTTAATGATTTCTCTTTAATTAATTTATTTATTATGTTTATGGTATGATTTAATTATATTATTTTATTGAAAATTAGACGATTTTAATTATATTATTTTATTGAAAATTATATGAATTAGATTTATTGTAGATATATATTAAATATTTTTATCTATTATTATAGTATGATTTTGTTTTTAGTAAATTGATTTTAAAGATTTTTATTAAAAAATTTAAATAAATTGTTGTCAAAGTAATATTTTTAGAAATTGTGTAGAAACAATTTGTAAATTAGTATTTTGATATATGTGTTTTTGTTGTAACCAAGAAGTCCAAAGTTAGTTATTATCCTAGTAAGAATTCGTGGGAGGTTAGCTCCTAGAAAAATCCCTCCCAATACATTCTAAGTTGGGAAAAGTTATCTAAGAAAGGACCCCATTTATTCATGCTCCACACAAACAATTTAGAGACTAATATGCATCCTCATCTTATTCATAACATGTATAAATGCCTCATCAAAAACCCTAAATCTTTTAACCCTTAACCTATTATATATCCCTTAATATAACAAATATAACCTAAGACTCCCAAGTCTTTGTAACTTGTATTCAACTATTTTTATTTTTATTTTGATCATATTATTTAATTCTATTGAAAATAAAATTTAATGAATTTATTTAGATACATTAATTATTTTTATCTCTCAATTTAGATGGTATGATTGTTTTTATCCTTTTCTATAGTGAGTTGACTTTAAGGGTTTCCACTAAAAGTCTCGCTTAGAGAGTTGTCAAAGCAACATTTTACATTTTCAGAAATTGGGTGGAAATAACTTCCCAACTTAGTATTTTAACACATATGCTAACAATAGAAAGAGGGAGCTAGCTCGCAAAGAAGCCCTCCTAGTATGCTCCAAGTTGGTTGGTTAACCATGTATAAATGAGGTTTTTTAAGTTTTCTAACAAAGGACAATGATGGTGGGGAGGGATAGGGAGCGAGGGAGATACAAAGAAAGGTAGAGAGGGGCAGGGAGGGATATA
>SNQJ01S0032245.1:0-10500 GCA_010110895.2 Picea sitchensis
TAGAGTTTTGAACATATTAATGCTTTTGTTGTGATTGGTTTGTGTTGTTGTGATTGGACGACGCAAGAGCATCGTAGCGGAGCGAGGAACAACAGAGATAAGGAGAGCTTTTACAAGTAAGTATATCATTCTTCCTCTCTTGTACATTCAACACTCTAAAACTAGGGAACGAGTAGTATTCTGTCACGGTTTGTTCCAGATCCGGGTGGATCTGTGGAGATTGGTCTGTGTCCGCACTCACGAATTTATCCTTGAACAGGTACCCTCGCAATAGTAAGATCCCCACCATTAGTACATAGAAAAACCGAATGACAAATATTCTTATCCTTGAAAAAATAAAAATGGCAGTGCGAAAATCTCAAACAAGAAATCATTTGAAAAGAAAACCCTCAACGAACAAGGTAAGGAACAAAATCATTTAATCTTGAAGAATAACCCAACATCATCGAGGAATACTACTCTGAATCATCCCAGTTATAGTTCTGAGAACAGGTTAGACAAGGATTATCCCACGGGACACACATACAACGAACCTTATGAATAGTTCTCGGTAGTAGAGGGTCTGCGACCCAGGTATTATAGCAAGGAAAAACCTTTTGGTGTCACTACGAAACAAAGGAAAAGGACACGTAGACTCTATGAGGGCAAGGTAAGTCTATAACCACACTGAAGTAAACAAGAAACAACTCTTTCCTCCCAGCTTCAACCTAAACATTAAAATCTGTTCAAATCCGAGATTTCGACAGTCACTTAGTGAAACTTACCAGGCATTACCGTCAACTGCACCAAGGGTTGCTCACGGAGGCGGTAGTTGCTTCCTGTGAAAGTTGCAGAGCCTCCCCTACGAAGGCGAAAGGGAGAAAAGAAAACCTAAGAGGCACGATGAACATTCTTACAGCTTGTAACGTACAAGATCCTGCTCTAGGGCAAGCTGGCGTATACAGATTGGAAGGAGTCGGAGGAAGAGACATCGGGACTGCGGGTCGTAGGACCCCTTTATTAAATCCCTGGCAGAGCTTTAAACACCTCCTAACACGCACATCCGCCACCTTAAATGCAGGAGATCCGAAGTAAACCAAAAACTATGACTGTCCAAAGAACTAGTTGATTACCAACCACGAAAATTATCGTTTCGTTACTGTGGCCAGCGAAAGAGAGTTAGTTAGGTTCGAATGTGTGACCTGTTCGGTTGGTTATGGGAGGGTCGAACTGTAACATAACGAAATAAAACCATCAAAGGAAATCGCTTGGAAAACTTTTTTGACACAGCTATTAACCACATTAAAGACCTTACCGGTCACGACTTAAAAACTGACGTGAGGACTATGATAAACCTTACGATAAAGTACGGGCACTATAATAAACCTTATGGTATGCGCATAGTACGTTTTTGATAAACACAAAGGGACTATAATAAACCTTATGGTAAAGTAAGTTTTGGACTTAATTGCCTTTTCGAATTTTGTGAAAGATATTAAGCCAAGGGTTTTACTTAAGCCAGGTGTGTTAAGTCAGCATGTTATAAGGTCATGCAAATAAAACAAAGGGTAAGTATCTGGCTCAAGAGTGGGTCAAACGAAACCAAATAGCAAATACATTACCACAAAAAAAATAAAAAAATTATGAGAATTTTTAGGTTCATTACAGGTTTTCTGGCGGTTGAAGATTCGATATGGAGCAGTCTGCACATTGTCCGCCGGAGAATCGACGGTCTCTGATGCAGGAAGCTCTGGTGACTTATCAATTGGCGTATTAACATACAAATCCACAGAAGAAGAGTTGTCTGCGGCATCTGCCATTTTTATCAAGTGGGTTTTGATGAAAGCCTGCAAAACCTTGAAGGGTCTCTTCCTCTGAAGATCTGGGATCTTAACACCAACGTCCAACAAAGAATTTTATAATCAAAATGCAAAATCCTGCGGATAACAGACAATAGGGAATGCTCAGTTCATGTAGCGCGATTGAAGAAATGTCAGGGCCTCAGATTTGTGACTGAAAATTCAACTTAGTCGTCCGATATTAGATGAACGTCTTGATATCGATAGAAACGAGGGTCAAGTTAATTTGAATTTAACGGACCTTTTGTCTGTAAATAGAGAAATGATGGATGGGTCGTAGGGTGTCCATTAAAATTTTATTCTTATTTTGAAGGGTTCGAAGTAATGTTGTCATTATGTTGCGGGGTTTGTAATATTTTTTTATTGTTTTGTTTATTATTTATTATTATTTTAATTTTTATTATGTCTGTACGGTACATATACGGTACATATAGTACCCGGATTTGATTATTTATTATTGTGATGTTTATTATGCCTATTCGGAGATAATAGTAATAGTATTGAAATATTATTTGGTACATACAACGATTAATTTTTGTTAATGTAAAAGTTTTACTTTAGTTTGGATTTAATTAATTTTTTGTTTTTTTTTTAAATTAATTATTTAACATTTGTAAAGGTGAAGTTGGTATGGAATTATGTTTCACTAGGGGTGGTAGCCGGTCTATATCAACTCTATTTCCATGTTATATTGGTACAAGGTATTTGAGGGTTGCAACTAAGATGTTATTGTAAGCTAGACATGTATAAGAGGTTAATAAGGAGATCTTTGAGCTCATTTCTTGTTGAGTCCTTTTTACATGATCACGAGCCATCGTCGACTATATCAACTTGGCGGTCGAACGTTTGTTGTTGCGGGAATAAGGTTGCTTGATTGCATCTCTTATCAATTGTTATGGTTAACGCATAAATAAACTTCTAGTTAATTATAATAGTCATCTCAAAGATCTCATTATTAATTTAAACTCAAATAGTCTTGGTGCTTCCTATTTTTATATATATAGTTATGATGTGGCCACCAAAGTCATACAAGACTCCCGATTCAACAAAGATGTCAAAGTCATTTTCATTTTCATTTTCATTAGTGCATTGAAATTTGAAATGCATTGTGTGATCCACACAAGTGATGATGAAAATACTAATATTGCATGCATGATTAATGTTAACATTGTTAGTTGTGGGATTGGTGGAAGATTCAAGAGACTAAGACATGCATACTACATGCACCTTGTTGTGAAGAAGATCAAGAGAAATATTTATTCTTTGATGCATATCATCCAACATGAAGTTTGTTAAAAGGGGCCCTCATGTAGCGCCCTTTTTTTCTTTGACTTTATTTGACTAATATGATGTTATCATTTGAGGGAATTCTTGTTACAAGAATAATCTAGTTCATTGACATATATATTTATGGATGATGTGATCTAAACTTATCTAATTTTATGTGATTATTGTTTAACATGGACATATGTCTATTAAGGTTTATGCTTTGATATTCTTGTGATGCTATTGAATATTGAAAATGAACATGTAGTTACATGATTAAATATATTATGTTATATGATGCTACTAATGGTTTTTCAAGTGCAAAAGGATGAACCATAGGTACATATGGACTCTGAAGTGAGTCAAGATATGTGAACCAAGATAGTTTCAGGTTATGTATGATCATTGTATGAGTAACATGTATATGACATTGCTTATTGTTTATTTATGATCATTAGATAGTGTTATTAGACATGTTGTCTCTAGATGTATGTAGAGACAAGGAAACATTTTCCAAATAACCCTAAACATGGTCAAAGGGTTGTATGATGATATGTGGCATAACCACAATCAGGGAGAAGAGGTCTAGGTTGCTTATTCCTACCTACTAGTCTCCTTTCCATGGAATGGGTTGAAAAACATATGTTTTAATGTTTTTTCCTAGAGGTTACACATTGTTGTAAGGGTAGGCCACTTATTGAGTCACTTATGAGGCCACGTTAAGGGGTGAAAAATAATATGTCAATCCTTATTGATCAATGACCATTATTCCCTCACCATTTTTGAATGAGTTGGGTGAGCTCAGTCCCAACCATGGAATCGTCCCTCATCATTGAAAAATGATACTTGAAGGGCATGTGAAAACATGGTGCCCTTGGTACATACCAGTAGGTAGTACTTAAAGGGAATGTAGGGGCATGGTGCCCTTGGCATCATCAATTTGAAGAGTTGTGAAGGTTATGTCTAGTTCTTGGTACTATATACTTAAGGCTCTAACTTAACTTGGTCTCACATTTGGTATTGACTTTGAATAAATTTATGTGTATTTGAATATATGAATACTTTTGGAGAAAAATATCATTTTGCATGTGCACTTTCTTTTAGTGTGGGAAATTGAATGAATTGCATGAGTGGTTTGATTGATCATATGGACTTATGCACATGTTAGGTAAAAAGGGAAATAGAATTTATTTATAATTGGAAAAGAAAATGCATATAGAGAGGGGTGAGTTAAATGGAAAGAAAAATAATTTTATTTAAATAGAAATTAGTAATTTCATGTGCACCCACTCAATGAGAAAAAATAAAAGGGAATTAGGGAACATTTAAGAGTAAAAATAATAAAAGACTTTGGGATGTGATTAATAACTTTTATTCTACATTTTAAATAAATAATTATGATTGCATGGAGTGACACATGAGTGGGTGAATAATATGCATTTAAAAATTAATATAAATAGTATTTTGCACAAGATTGACAAATGGCATCACCCTCAAAGGCTATATAAGAAAGGAGGATTGAACTTAGGAGGTTACCTTTTTGCATCCTAATGTTCTATGGATGCCATAATGATGGATTTTTTCTTGGTGAGTTCGTGTTGGATTTGGTCTCAAGATTGTGTATGTACTTGGAAGGTAGAGACCTCATGCTCTAGAGGAGCCACACAATCTGAATGCTAGTTTTTGTACTCTTCTCATACAACCCATTGCAGCTTGGGGGTCCATGGGGAAGAAGAGTACCCATTTAAGAGTTGTTGGGGTAGTCAATCGATAAACAAATTACATATTTAGCATAGAAGAATTGAATCTAATACTTGGAGCAAGCTTGGAACTGAAGAATCTTCGAGGTGGTATCTTCTACAACCTTCTATAAATAGGTACGTTAGTCTAAAATTTCAAGAGGTATTTGCATTTCCTTCGAAAATTGCAATTGGTGTTTGGGGTAAAAATTTCGAAGGAAATTAACATGTGTTTTAAGAGTTGGCTTTGTTTATTAGAACTCTTAGTATAAGCTTAAGGGTAAATATAATCTATGTAGAAATCCTTAGTTTTAATGAGCACCCAAGGAAAATTTTGAAAGAAAATTTTGTAATTATTTTTTTCTTACGAACAAATATGGCCACTCATTGTAGAAGCCACAATTTTGGTCAACCATTAGAATTCCATAAAAAACCTGTGGTTTCATCCATTGATTACCAGTTTCCCACAAGAAACCCACTATTTTGTCGTGTAGGTACATAATTGAGTTTTTCAATGAAAATGTCTTGGATATTATTGGTTGTTTTCTACTACTTCAAGAGGAAATAATGGGATATGATTTAGAGTGTTAGTAGTGTTATCTAAAATATGTTTAAGACATCCTTTAATTGATTTAATTGTCTCTATTTGAGTTTTAAGGAGTTCTTCTTGATATGTACACTGATATTGTAGCTTTTAAGTATGTTTATCAATTGGGTGTACTTCAAGTGATTGAGAGGAAAGTTGTTATCCTCCCGTGCTCGAGTTCAAATCTCACTTTTTGAAATGATTTCTCTCTTCATGAGTTAATTTTTTACACATAACCTAGTCTTGTGCCCTCGATAATTTTCTTTAGCCTAGGTACCATACTTAGAGTGAGGGTAATTACTCAGTGGTTTTCCCCATGAAATGGATTACATAGAAAAAAAGATCTCAAGTCTATTAATTGGGTGTAGCTCAAGAGATTGAGAGGAAAGTTGTTATCCTACCTTTCCCAAGTTCAAATCCTATTGTGTTACATGCTTGCTCTCTTTGTGAGCCAACTGTTGATTTGTTCTTGAGCCCTAAAGAATATCGGTTGATCCAATTATGCCTTGTGGTCATATTGCTAAAAAACAACAACCATAGAAACTTACATTTATTCACACATTTCATAAAAAAATACTAAATTGGGACCCAATTACAATTCATTGGGTCAAATGTTTTGGATAACTTCTCATTCTTTCATATAGTGAGTGAAATACCTTAACAAACACATCAAATTTGGTGTTTTGGTTATGAACACATACCTACAAATAAAAGGTCTTGAGTTCCATCCAAGTGTTATGTCAACATACTAACTTTAATAATTTAAATAGAAAAATGTATCTTAATATCACAAAATAATAATTAAAATATTTTCAAAAAACAAAATTAATTTAAATTTAAAACTATGTATATTACACTAAACTCATATTAACATTGAATTTATTATATTTTCATAAAATCAGTTTTTTTTTTTAAATATAATTTATTGTATCATATAAAGTTTTAAAAACAATTGAATCTAAAGAAATTAGTCTTTCTATAATTTGATAAATTTAAAATTAAAATATATTTAAACTAATTTTCATATTTTTAAAAATAATTATTCGTCAACAATTTCTATGTATTAGAAACAATGTAATTCTTGCCTTGGACTTTGAACTAATTATTCATTCCATGTACCATGTGGTGTCATTTTCTTTTATCACATATGCAATCAATTAGCATAGATATTATTCTTGCCACCCTTTAAATTTATTTAATCTATCATGACAAGTTATGTAATCTATTATTGAAAAGAGTAGGCATGGTTATTGTTGTTGATATTAAATTAATTATTGTGCATTTAACTTCAAGTTGCCACAACTATATAAAATCATTTACAAGTAATATTGCTAATATTACTATGTATGTGTAATAATTATAATTGATCTCATTATCACTTTAACTTGTCTCTTTAAATCATAAGTAATTTTCTTTAACATAGTTTCATTGCCTTTGAATTTTTTTTTAGCACAGTTTCATTTCTTTTGAATTTTTGTCATCAGATTTATTTATTGTTTTTTTATTTAAATCATTTGTAATTTTTCTTGACCATATTTTCATTTTCTTTGAAATTTTGAGATTTGTTTATTATTTTTTATTTATAGGGTAACTTTTGACATGATAGTTGCGAACTATTTGTTCATTATTTTTTCTTACAAAATATTTTATGAATTAATTCATAATTTTTTTAATATTATAAAATATTTTATGAATCAATTCATCATTTATTTAATATTTTTTTTATGATTTTATTTTGTAAATCTTATTTCAGTTTCATTAATCATTCTATATAGACTCTTAGTGAATAGAAAAAAGAGCACTTGAAATTTATAAAATAGATTTTATATAAATTAAATTAGACATAAAATATAATTTTAAAATAGATTTTATATAAATTAAATTAAACATAAAATATAATTTTAAAATTTTAAGGGTGTATTTTATTGTTATATTGGAATATCCAAAATATCATATAAAAAAATATAGATGAATAAAAGTGTGTTTGATGTGATGGGTGGATGAAAATTTTCTCATCGTTTAAATAAAAAATAAACAATTTCTAATTAATTTTTTTATGAATTTATTTACTTATTATTAATTATTTGATTAATTTTTAAAAATCAATTTTTTTAAAATAGTTTTATATGTAAGATTCTTTTAAATTGTAAATAAAAAATAAACATATTCTAATTAAATTTCTATGAATTTATTTACTTACTATTAATTATTAGATTAATTTTTAAAAATCATTTTTTTTAATATTTTTATATGTAAGATTCTTTGAAATTGTAAATGTGAGATAATTAATCTTCAAACAACATTAAATACAACTTTTATTAGTAAGTTAAAAGATTGTTTGGAGGATGCAGGTTGTTTTGGTCTCACTCTCCCTAGTATAGTCATCATTTTCCTTCTTTATGTTGATGATTTTGTTTTTATGATGAACACTCCCTATGACTTAGGTAAGCAACTAATAATCCTCGACTTATGCTCTAGCATGGGCATGACTTTGAACACTAACAAAACAAAGGTTATGATAATTAAATCCAAAAGGATAACGTAGATACTTTTTTTTATGACAATAATAGCTTGGAGGAAGTGCCTTCATACAAATATCTTGGAATTGATATCCACCACAAGCTTAATTGGAACTATAGTGTTAAAAAAAGGATAAATGGATGGTGGAAAACTTATTATGGGATCGAAAAAAAATGTAAATCAATGAACCTTTGCCTTTGGGATAAAAAAAACTCTTCTTTCACACTCTCGTCACTTTGATTATCTTATATGAATGTGAAGTTTGGGGTTTAATTATATCTAGAGAGTCTTAGAGAAAAATCGAATAGATAAAAACAAAATCATAACTTATAATCTCAAAATTAAGGGCAATACACCATATCATATCTTCCTCATAGAAGAAAACACTTCCCCCATTGAGGGCAATTCTATGATTAGATACCTAACGTACAAGAACAAGTTAAACAACATGGATGACAAGAGGATCCCCAAAATTGCTTCAAACTCTAGACAAAAACTCTAAGGACTCAAGCGGGGATGGAATAAAGATGCCAACTCTTGGCTAAATCATTGAGGAATACAAGAAGAAGCCATCATGTAGAATATCGATAATATTACAAATACTATCACTTATAAATTTAAGGAGATTATGTGGTGTGCTAAATAATTAGTGGATAAAAGGAAATTAAGATACTACAAGGAGGTGGTCAACCTTAATTTAAAAGAAAAAAATCAATTCTTAGTTTTGATAAGTGCAAAGAAGAAAATCAACATTTTTAAAATAAGAACAAACTCTCACAAGGTACATAGAGAAATTGGGTGTTGGACAATCCCGAAAACATTCTAGGATCAAAGACTATGTCATCTTAGTGATACTAATAGGGTAGAAGATGAAAAACACTTCCTCGTAGATTTACGTGTACCCACATTATATCCCAATTTAAAAATATTTTCCACAGTAAAGACCTTCCTAACCTCCTAATTCATCAAAACTATGGTGATCTTGGAACACTTCTCTTAATGGTTTTTTTAGCATAGAAATGCAATTTTAAAGAAATCAAAGTAATATCTTAACTTCATAAGGTTTGATATACCAATTGGTCTCAGTATATCATCATCATCATCATCATAATCATCATCATCATCAACAACATCATCATCATCATCATCATATAAGATCTTATTGAAACTTTATCTAATTTACAACTTTCTAGATCTTAAATATGTAACATGAATCTAATCTTTTAAAATGATTTTGACTAAACCACATTACATTTTCAAATGATCCTATTATTAACTCCTCTCATTTAATAGCATTTTGTATTCGTGATTTTTTTTTTAACTTAAATTTGAGAGGCTATTCATTTATGTGAAAATAAATTGAAGGGCATTAAAAATATTGAAACTTCATGCAATTTTATTTTATTTATATGGAAAAAGGTGAACATCAAATTTAAGCACTCATGGATAAGCTTCAATGTAGCATGAAATTTATGTCAATGAGAATGTCTATAGATATAATACCCCCCTACTATCATAATGATTGATTGATTGTGCGTCAATTATGATTGCTTGCTCACCCTTCATCTACCTCATTTGTGTGGCATGTGTGAGCATGCATATATAGATTATAACAACAATAATAATAACATAAAAAACAAAAATGGGATATTATTATCTTGTGGTGTCTTAGAATAGACCATATGACTATAAAGCTTCCTTCCCTTCCCTTCCTTCTATGGAAGCTCCTCAAATAAGATTCGTTTCAAGTTTTGAAAGGCTCTATCTGCTAGGTTGGATAGGGAAATGAGGGAATTCTAGTTAGGACTTGAAAAGATTAATTGGTTTTAGTAAATATTTTGAAGTTGGGTCTTAAAAGAATAAATACTTCATTCCAATGAGGCTTTGAAATACACTATCAAGGATATAGGAGTAAATACTATATTTTCATAAAACTTTGAAAAGTCCTCCTTTTATTGAAGATATTTCTGAAATATTTTAGTGGTAATTTATAGAACAATTGTTTTAGAATAACTCTATTAAAACCTGTCAAAATGAAAGTAGAGGTTTTCTTTAGAATAACAATTGTTGTAGTTTTTTTTAGATGATTTTACTTAGTAAATAGATATTTTTAGAAACATTTTTTCATAGCACATTTATAAAAAAAAACTAACATCGATTATACAAAATGCACCAATAACATCAATGTATTTAATTGTTATAATGTTCTAATATGAATTATACAAAAAAACACCAATAACATCAATATATTTCATTGTTATAGTGCTCTATTTTAGAATCAAAGCATTAGTACACCTAAATCAAAATTAAACAACAATTTACCCAAACTAATCTAAAACATTAGTACACCCAACTCAAAGTGAAACATAGATGCACCCAATTCAAAGTAAAATAAGGAGGTACCCAAACTAAAATAATAGAGCACCACCTATCTCGAATAAATAAAAATACTTCAAAATATATACAGATAATATATATATATATATATATATAATTAAATAATATTTTCTAATGATTTTATAATATTTTTAATTTATTAATTTTTATAATT
>SNQJ01S0032245.1:18097-29222 GCA_010110895.2 Picea sitchensis
TTATGGCAGACTGCGGGGAGTTCGCACCTTCTCCTCGTGGCTCTGATACCAAGATAAAATATATCACGCAAACAAACACGGTGAGGCTACGCTCACTTCTTGATATTAAACGAAGACAGATTACATCCTTATATAGGAAAAGAATCTCCCGAGTCGGCTACATGCAAACCATAAGACAACTAGACAACTGACTATGAACTGAGAACTAACTCTTCTAACTGGCGCTTACAACTGGCGCTTATTACTGGAGTGAACAACTACATCTCCATTACTTCCAAGTGAAACCTAGGTCGTTGGGGATGCAGATCAAAATGGCAGCGAGGCTGCTGAATTTTGTTCACATGCAACCCACCATAACTTAAAATAACATATTAAAAAACATAATTTCTAACAAAATTTTAAAGAAAATTAATTTAAAAATATTCTTATAATGTTAAAAGATTCTCAATGTATTCACCTCACCTCATTGTTCTTAAACTCCCACTTCATCAATTGGTTGTGATGCTGCTCGCTACCACTTTTATGCGGACATTGAAGGTATCAATTAAATATTTCAAAGTCCCGAACGTGAAGCGGACATTGAAGGTATCAATTAAATATTTCAAAGTGCCGAACGTGAATTTTCAATTTAAGCAGGATTCTTGCTTGGTTAAACAAATTGCGATAGCCCTTGCTTGGTTAAACAAAGTGTCGACGGTCAATTCTCTATTGGAGAAACGCATTCTGACATCAACTACCATTGTGATAACCCTTGCTTGGTTAAACAAATTACGATAACCCTTGCTTGGTTAAACAACGTACAACCCAAAGTCTCCAAGAATATGGTGGATTCGCTCCAGCCCCAATTCTTGTTGACCTGTGTGTAGATAGAGAAACTTCATACATTAAACAGTTGAACGTACAAGAGTTGTTTCCCTGTCAGTCTGCCAAGTGGCATGTCCGCGAGTTGTCTTTCTGTCGGCCCGCCAACTGGCATGTCCGCTGGATGTTTCCTTGTCGGCCCTCCAAGTGGAATGCATGTCTGCCAGCTGTTTCTCTATCGACCCACCAAGTGGCATCTCGGCCAGCTGTCTCCCTGTCAGGTAGAAGCATGAACGAAGATCAAGGTCTGGAGCGCATCACCTATGGATTGGAGAGGAGGCTATGCGGTTCTACAATGTTTGAAGTTGATTCATATGATATCTACAAGGTAATATCTACCATCTATGCAAAGTAATATATTCAATGACTCATATTATTTCACTTTCATCCCACTCTCCAAAAGCTGAAGATCATTTTCTCCTCTAACAGTAACAGTAACGTAGCAGGCAATCTTTTCATTTCACCTAATTCCAAAGGACCTCACAGTATACCTTGTTGCATACAAATGACAAAATCCAAGGAAAAAAAGTTTGAGCTTTCTCATGAATCTAACATAAAAAAACCATCGCAAACAACTACAACAAAAAAGTTTTTTAACGTTGTCATTTATATTTCGGTTTATGCTTGTGCTTAACATCCTATAACTAGATGGTTTATATGGATAATTTGAAAAGATCTTTTAAACGACAATGGTTGAGTTATTTTTCATAAGTTATTTTACTGTTTTGAAAACTAATCAAAGAGGAAGAATGAAAAAGGAAACATAACAACATAAAAAATATACAGATCTGGAAATAAGCATGAAGAGACAGCAAACCATAAACACCAAAGTGATAACGGAGTTCAAAAATCTCGCTAACGTCTTCGAGTCTTTCTGTTCGAAACTTTAAATGTACATCATGAAAGTGTCAATGGATTACGACAATAAGTTGGTCATGTTTTCCCAGATCTCATGAACCCATCCAAACTGACGACACTAAAAACAGATAAACGGATATCCCATAAATGGCCCACAAAGGTGTGCTCCTCAATAGCTTCCCTGCATAAAAATGGCTTTGCCTCAACAATTCAACAACATTTTTTTGATCTGAACCTCCCTCCTTGGCTTCAAAAACCTATGGTTTATATAAGATTGAATTTGGAAAGAAACTCCCAACTTCCCCCCAATAGTTGGGCTCAAAAAGGGCCCAAGATCCTCCAAAAATGATCAAAATCTCTCAAATCTACTCAACAAATCTCTCAAAAGTCTTTATAATAAGGTTTAAAACCCACTTTTCCCAAAATAAGGGCGCAACCCCCTTTTTCTGCGTTGCTGGGCATATGGGGCATTTCCATGTACCCAAGCGCTAAGACTTGGCACATTGGGCCCCTTACTGTTTGGCGCCTGGTTGTGTGCATGGCCATATGGCCTCAAGCTATGATCCATGTGCCCCTTAACAGATATCTCCCCCATCCTTTTAGCCACGATTATGCCCCTGTTCAGAGGGCTAGCCTCGTCGACCGGGGCTAACCATTAAAACTCTGAACCAAACACTATATGTTCTGCATCATATGGGATATGGCTCCATGCGACTAGGTATGGGCCCAATGCCATTCAAAAACACATGCCAATAAAATAGAGGAAGTGGTCATATGCTATGGTCGGATGGAGTGTTGCGTCGAGGGTTGGGGCTAGCCCCAATCGTTTACTCTGTCGGATATAAACTATTGAAAGTTTAAATAATTAAATCACACTATGGTTAACAGGTGACACCTAGGTCGGGTTGGTAGCCGAGCCCTGCCAAACCATTAGCCAGGACTAGAGTTCATTGGTTCGAATCCCGTGCACTCCATAAAAAAATTTCAAAAATGATAACCAATAGAGGGGTGACACATGGAATCCCATGACTAGGACACGTGGAACCGTCACATTCACCAATAACTTGTATCAGAGCGTGATTCGTCCACTTCCAACTGATTCAGCATACCACATATCTTCCCTGTCAGCATCCACCGTACGTGCCACATCAACCAACTTCCATGTGTTATACGACTATACGACATGGCCATGTCAGCCTCTGCCACATGTCACCCTTACAGTGGTTCCATGTGTCACACCCTGACTGGTCCACCTATATTTGTCTAGTCAATGCCAATGCACCATGCCACATCAGTTGTATGACTGTACGACCTGTACAGACAGCTGGCACGTCAACACTATATGCACTGTAGAGTGAACATCTTTTTTTGTTTATTTGACGAAAGAAACAAACCACAATATCTTTCGCATATGGTGTCTTTTTGAGTCTGTTCAAGCTGAGTTGGGTTCATATTGACGATGCCTACGGACACGTCGGTTTTGAAGCCATTATGAGAACTTTGATTTTCAGGCCTTCCTCGACCCATTTTGGTCCCGAGATCCAAATTAGGATCAAGGACTCTCTCACAATCAAAACCAAAAATTGTATTACCATTCTTAGAACACGTGATGCTTAACTTATTTAATGTTATATCCCCTATAAGGGGGAGCGAGGTAGGAAACTGTAGAACAAAACCAATACAACCATGGCAGGATTCAAGATCGAATAGGGGGCCTACTATTGCTGGTAAACTCTGGATGATCAACCCTACTATTGAGATGTGGGCTTCAACATCATTTATAGGATATATATTTTCAAAGGATTATGAGATTTTTTGTACTAAGGATGCAACTATTTCAAAGTCATGGGCGTGTTTGAAGGAATGGATGTGGGTTCTATAACAGTTAGATGTAATTTTTGGGAACATATAAGTGATGCAAGTGTTGTTGTAGCTGCTATAGTTTTACTATAATATAAAGTTCCTATATCCTATTAATATCCACTTGAACAATTCATCTTATAGGACCCCTTTGTTGATATGTGTTAAGCCCTCCAATTTTTGGGAACATAGAAGTGATGTAACTCTTGCTATAGCATCTCTTATAGTTTCATTATAATATAAAGTTGTTGTATCCTATTAATATCAATTTGAACAATTTGGATTAGCTTGCCAAAATGTTCTACAAAGTATCCTAAGAGGAGAGCTCCTAAACACCTAAATTCTCCACCCTTTACAATGGAAAGAGAGAACTCTTCTTTATAGAGTGAGTATCTTCTCTTATACAATAAAATATTACTATTTTCGAGCTAATTCAATGGAAAGTCAAATAAATATTAGAATAATGAATCAATTAGATCTCTCCTCAATCTAGGGTTGACCATGTTACAACATGTGGACATTAGCCTCTCTAAAGAAATTTTCGCTCATCGAAAAATAGGGGTAATATGCACCAAATAATGCTCATGAAGGGGACACAACACAAAAAGTAGAAATCAATTAGATTCAAATGTCAAATGTCCACATGGAATGTTCCCTCGAAGAATGTGCATGCATGAAACCACTCCACAAGTGTGAATTCCAAGGAAGCCAACTCCATGGATGAATGTCAAATATGCCAAGAGGATGGAGCATCCACAACAAAGTATGTGATCAATTCTTAGTCTCTCCTTGCCTTACCTTTTCATTCCTTTCTTTCCTAGTCCTACCTTTCCTTTTTCTTACCTTGTCTTCCCTTACTTTGCCTTGTCTTGCCTTTCCTTTCCTTGCCTTGCCTTGCCTTGCCATGCCACTACATGTATTTCCTTGACATGTCATGCCATTCCTTGCTATGCCATGCTTTTCCTTGCCTTGAATTTCCACTCCATGACTTTCCTTGCCTTGACTTATCATGTCTTTCCATAACTAAACCTATACTTATACCTAGAACTTTCCTTTCCATGCCTTTCCATGCCTTGCCATGCATGGATTGCCTTTCCTTTCCTTCTCATACATATACCTACACCTATATCTAGGCCTTTCCTTTCCATGTCTTCCCATGCATTTCCTTTCCTTACCATGTCTAGCCTTTCCCTGCCTTTGATTTTCCTACCTTTCCTTGCATTTCCCTATTTTTGCTTGACTTTCTATGACATGCCTTGCCTTGAATTTCCCTATTTTTCATTGTCTTTCTATGACATGACTTTTCATGCCATGCTTTGCCTTTACATTCCATGTATTTAATTACCATGTGTTCCATTGACTTGCCTTACATTGCCTTACCTTTCCATGTCATGCATTGTGTTCTCTTTCCATGCCATGTCTTTCCGTGACATGTCATGACATGCATTGTCTTTCCATGCCATGCATTTTCATGACTTTCTTTGTGATGCCATACCTTTTCATGTCTTTGCTTTCCATGCCATGCCATTCCTTTCCTTGTCATTCCATGCATTTCATTGCCTTGACTTGCCATGCCATTTTGTGCCATTCTATGCCATGCCATGGTTTTCCTTTGAATGCCTTTCCTTTCCATGCCTTGAATTTCCTTTCCATGTCATGTCATGCCATGCATTTCCATGCCTTGTCTTTCCTTTCCCTACCATGATTTTTCATGCCATGCCATGCCATGTCCTGCCTTGCCTTTCCATGCCATTTCATGCCATGTGATTCCTTTAGTTGACCTTCCATGCCATGTCATGCCTTGTCTTTCCATGCCATGTCATGCTATACCATGCTTTCCCTTGCCATGATATGTATTTTTTTTCCATGCCATGCCTTGCATTATGTGACCTTCAATCCCCACAACTCACCATCACTAGGGGTGAAGCTATTCATTTTTATTTGCACATAAATGCACACCTCCCACCACCTACATACCCTTCCAATATAAGACACTTGTCTTTACTCTCCAACTCCTAGATACTAGGCATTGATTCCACTCAATATCTTTCCACATCCACCACACACCCTCACATTGACTAAAAGCGTTTATTTATATATTCACAAATACACATCTCTCAATCACACAACTCCCACCTCTTACACAACCTTCTTATATAAGACACATGTCTTCACTCTTCTAATTCATGGATATTACACACTAGTTAAACTCAATGTGGATAGTGTTGGTGCCACTCATAATATTGATTGCCACCTCCATTAGCTATGAAGTATGAGATAAATTTATTATGATCACTCAAGTGTGTACCTTTTCTAGGTGTTATAGTTATGTTTGGTCATTCTTGCTGATTGATTTTATGTTGATAATAGATGTTATGTTGGTTATTTATTTATGATCATTTCTCCATTTAATTTATATATTTTTTGAGTCCATATCTTGATTTTTGTGAGTTTCCTTTTGAAAAATCGTGAATTACTTACAAGTTCCCTTCATGCAATCCGTGAGCACCTTTGAAGTTGTTAAAAAAATAATAAATTCCCAAAATGCATGCCCTTAAGTGAAGATAACAAAAGTTGTACATTTGTAAAACCTTGATCTCCATTCCCATGAACTAAATCACTTCCTCATGGTATGAATAAGAGTCTTTTGTAGGGAGAAGAGGCAATGATTAATTAGAGCACATACATGATGGAGAACTGTTTAGAAGATTGTTTGACTAGATTTTTTTGTAGTATATTATTTCATTGTTTGGTTTTGAATTGGACCTAAACTCCTCTCAAGTTTCCATTTAGAGTAATATTAAAACTTGAAGATGGAGTTGAAGTTGATAGGGGGAGGATCCCAACCTCTAATGACGAAAGTGCATATGAAATAATACGATATATTCTCTTATCCTGATTCTGATTTGATAAATATATATATATATATATATATTTATTTTGCACCCGAATCATTATGAAAGATTATACCAATTTTCATTCAATTTAATGATTTTTGGTTGAATTGGTTACTTGATATTAATTATGACTCTTTTATCCTACAAGGTGGGCGCTCGCCAACAAGGTGAGGATACTACGTGCCTCTCGTCACCCATCGGAGATGCATCAATCCAAGTTGGGTGATATGGGACCATCTGCACCCAAAAAAAAATATCATTTTTTTACAGTATATATACATTGTGGTATGGATCAATTTACTTCAAATAATACAAAAAGAAATCATATTTAAAATAGATAATAAATTGAGGTAAGGATATGCGAAGCAATTATAACCAAATTGTGTTATGGATCAATTTACTTCAAATAATGAAAAAAGAAATCATATTTAAAATAGATAATAAATTGAGGTAAGGATATAAGAAACAATTATAACCAAAATGTGTAATAATTATAAAAACGATTGGTTGAATCGTGACATATTTAATTAAATTTAAGTCATCAAATCCGATGTTGAGAAAACGATTGTGGGAGTGGTAGAAATTTTTGAGAATTCATTATATTTAAGGGATCCAATTTGATGTCGAGAAAACGATTGATATGATGATATGATGCCAGAGGGATGGAAATTTTTAACATTTCAGAGTGAACTAGTGTAATATAAGAAACATAGATGAGACAAGATACCAACGTCATACACAGTGTAAGTAGTTGTTAGGCATGTGATCATCACGCGAAGAGTCTCTTTAAAATCATAAAGAGACAGGTAATCTATTTTCAAAGGGGAGTGCTTGAATTCATTTATTCTTGAGGATACCAAGGATGCAAGTTATTGTGATTTATTGTAAGGGCATTTGCGAAGAGTCTGTTTAAAATCATAAAGAAACAGGTAATCTATTTTCAAAGGGGAGTGCTTGAATTCATTTTTTCTTGAGGATACCAAGGATGCAAGTTATTGTGATTTATTGTAAGGGCATTTTCTTGAGAAAGTGGAAATCATTTCAGATGACCAACAAGCAATATTAATTTGTTAATTAATTTCAACAAGTGGGATTGGGGAACAACAAGTTCCTGCCAAGAATGCAGAAAGCATGTGCTCCTTGAATCTTACAAGTTTATGTGGGATCTTGCGGTGCTTTCTATCTTGAAAAGTATAGGCCAATTTCAATTGAAGCTAGTGCGATCTTGTGGGGAAGAAGACCACGTGCTATTCCTCTTGTTGTACCAAAGATATTAAGTGTTATTGTGGACTTAATTCTTAAACCTATGTTTTCAGTGCTTTGATGTGCCAAGAAGGCGTCCTTGCCTTATAAAACTAGAATGAATGATAGGGTTGTAACAATTAATCTATCTCATTTCTCAATTGTGAAGTTAAGTAAGTATAATATAATTATGAATTACAAGTGGACTAAGCATTAGGTATTACATTGTATCTCAATTCTGAATTGTGAAGTTAAGTAAATATAATATAATTATGAGTTAGAAGGAGACTAAGAATTAGGTATTGCAGAATGACAGATTTCAATAAAAATAAATAATTCTTGATTTTGTATTTCAGATTGAAGATAATAGTTGTCTAAACTTATTACTCATTGTGCAACATTGTTCCAATTTGACGAGACTTGGTAGATTACAATGCACAATCAGGTGCAAGAATGAAATTATGAAATTGTGCTTAAGTCTACTCAATTTGCATACTAATTAAATGAAACCTAACTCCATTTAAAGTTTATGGGTAGAATTTGCATCTCGTCTCTATAATCAAATCTAAATAAATATCATCTACCCCCTGTATCAATTGGACCGACAATCCTACGATCCATGTTAATTAAGTGATTAATGAATTAACGTCAGAGTAGAATATTTATTTAGGAGTAAATTTTGTGGAGCGAAGGTCTGGTAGGTAGTAGAGTGTCCGGCTGGTAGTATCAATATTCCACAAAATCCTATGCTTAGTTCAATATTTACCTTGACGGCTTCATCAAGATATTACAGATTTAATTTAGCACAAGAACGTATAATTGCTCATTATGTTTACTTCAGAAGATCAGTATTGATAATGTTCAGATGCATTGTTAGATTGTAGTCAAGTTACCACCTAGTTCATAACAACTTTACCCCTTTGAACTTTCATAATATGTTTTTTATTGATTGAAACTTATAGGGGTAACGATAACTGCGTGTTGAAAGGCCAATTGAGACGTTTTTTAAGATTGGGTATATCCACTTCTTGGAACCCAATTCAAAGAAAACCATGTGAATGGTACATTATCGTAATTAAGAATTGAAAACAAATATGCATTAAAAATCAAGAGAGTGGAGGAAAATATATATGGATAAGAATGGAAGATATGGTAAATGTGGGTAGCTCAATTAGTAAATGCTGTGAAAATGAAGTTTCATGAGGTTTCGAGTTCAACTCCCCCGACTTACAATGTATGCTGTACAAAATTATAAAAATAAGCTCTAATATCCAAACAAAAAGATTCTATCTCCATCTCCATTCATCTTGCCATTTTTTCCAAACAAAAAGATTCTATCTCCATTCATCTTGCCAGTTTTTCTGAGGGCTATGCTGAATCTAGTTGGTTTTTAGAAGGGCTATGCATGATTATTATATGTATCAAGTATGATGCATAACTATTCTACAAAAATTTCTTAAGACTTCCTCTTTCTGAAATTCACGCCACGCTCCACGCAAGCAAAATGAGAACCTGCAAGCAACAACGAGAATAGAACCCTCGAAATGACTTCACACACCATCAGCCACACTAGTGAACTCAGTGGCATGCCTCTTTAACTTTCTCACCTAACGCCCACAGTTTTGAGGAGAATGTTGCACCATGGCACCGGTATGCTTCATGGGCTTGTTCCTCTATCAGTGCATTCTTCTTAATATGGTAAGCTACATTTAAATTCTACGGAAGATCCAAAAATTCGTAGACATTTATAATAATACTAGAAACATATATTAATGATATGCTAAATGTTGTTTATGGGCAAATATATCTGAATCTAGAAAGAATTAATCCTCGTACTTTAAAATTTGAAGTGCTTAAATGGATGCACAACAGTTTTGCAAAATTTGAAGTGCTTAAATGGATGCATAACAGTTTTGCAGGGCATGTATCTATACTCAACGCCTATACTTAAGGTGCAGTTAGATACTTATTCATAATGCCCACTCATAACTAAATTTTGTAAAAAAATACGACTCATAAATTTCCAAGTGATATCTTGCAAATTAATATATAACTTACTTAAAAATTGGAGGGAAAATTGTGTTCTTGGAACAAAATAGTAGCATATGATCTTAATTGAATCTTTAGCTCTGCAAGAACCAAAAGAAACTTCAACAACTAAAAGCAAGGGAGTGGAACAAAATAGTAGCATATGATCTCAATTGACTCTTTAGCTGTGCAAGAACCAAATGAAACTTGAACAACCAAAGGGAAGGGAGTGGCATGGAACTCTTTGCCTACTACCAGCTAGAGAAAGGGTAGGAATTCCAGACCCAAGCTACCAGATACTTGTAATCCACGACGGCCAAGGATTTATCATTTTCCGAGCCTTTCAACAATTATGCCATTCAAATCACGTAATGTCTTTTTTATTTCCACTGGTAGCTCTCATTCAATTATCTGGTTCAATTCTGGTATTGTGTTTCTTTAATGTTATATATACAATGTTTATTGTATTTATTCTATGGTGTAAGTATGTAGGAGAAGGAGAAGATATCTCCTCGAGAATAGACCAGTGTCATGAGCATGGTGTTTAACATTGACTAGTGTCATTGGTAGACAAGTATGTGTCATTGGTGGAACAAAGTTAGTGGTAGTTAATGGTTATAACTTAAAAAAAGAAATAAACCTGAAAAACACAAACATTTAATATTTAAAACTAATGCTAGACCTGGGCTAGCATTAATCCCTAGAGGCCAAAATTCTCTCAAAAATATGTCAACTATGTAAAAATTATCATAAGTTTTTCCTCCATTAGAGGTGAGATAAGACCTCTAAAAAAATTTTTGGATAAAAAATGAAATGCAACTACAAATATTTATCAACTTGCTTAAGAAATTGAAATTGTTTAGGAAATTATTTCCGTTTTTGTAAATTTGAAATTGGAATTTTTTTGCCATTTATGGAAATTCTGAATTCGAATTTAGTTAATTGAAATTAATGACTAGCAACAACCACTTTATAAAAGTGGTTGATATAAGCCTATCGGTGCCATTTATTCATCTTTCCTAACTAATGGCTCCCTCAGGAACAACCATTAATATATAATTACATAATTAATCTGTTAATTATTTTTTACATTATTATAATATATACTCATAAGTATTAACACAATACATTAATACATTAATGTATAATGAAAGTTATTAATTAATTAAAAAAATAAAACATTAATCAAAAATAAATTAATACACTAAATACAATACATTTATAAAATAAAACATTTTTCATACATTAGTAAAATATTAATACATTAGTATATTACAAATAAATTAATAAAGAATAAATAGGTCATTAAATTAATTATAAAGTAATATATTAATAATGTAAAAAAACATTAAATTAATATATTTAAGTATTAATGTATT
>SNQJ01S0032245.1:33945-60395 GCA_010110895.2 Picea sitchensis
GTTTTAGGAATTGACCAACGCCAAGTTTCACTATGGAGCTCGTGAGAATTTGTTTTTATCTTAGCAATGCTTATATTAAAAACACATTATTACATTAATATAAATTAAAGTATTAATTTACATTAATGTACAATGTAAGATATTAATTGATTTAAAAAAAAACAAAAAAAAAACCAGTATTTTAATCATTTGAAATGGATCAAATTTTTTAATGATAAAATTTCATTTAATCAATTACCATTAGAATTTTTAACAACAATTTTATTTAATTTAGAAAATAATAATAACCTTAAAAAATATGAAATTATAAAATGTAAAATTATATTTAATTAATATATTAAAGATTTAATTAAAATTATATTTAATTGATGTATAATTAAATATATTTACAATTTTTAAAAATTAAATTATTGAAAACTTTATAAGAGTTAATTATATTAAATTCATAATTAATTATACTATAATTATATTAAAAATAAGATTTAAAATTATATTAATATTTAAAATTATATTTAAAATAAAATTTAATTATATAAAAATTGTATTTAATTAATGTAAAATTACATATATTTACATTTTTTTAAAGATTAAAATGTTTATAACTTTATAAACTTAACCCATTAATCTATGTAGTTGCACAAAGACTATTCTTATCCAATTCCACTTTAAATGAAATGCCCACACAAAGCATTGTTGATTGAAACTTTTAAATGCCCACACAAAGCATTGTTGATTGAAATTGATACCGGCAATTCACATCCACCGACCATACCCATCCGCCTACTAACAATATTTTTTTGTTTGTTATTTATATTAAAAACTCATGAAAGTCTGGTAAAAATATGACGGCTCACTGTAAAAAAAAATGAAAAGAACAGTTTAAACTAGTTTAGAATTTTATAACCGTAACTCTAATAACGTGCACAATCACTATTCACATTCAATTCCACCGTTAACTGGAACACCTCACATAAAATGGTTAATTGAAACGCACAATTATAACACAAAACTCAAGCCAACCATGGCCACGGTTCACAACACAGGCCAAACATGGTCACTGTTCACATCCCAACAGTTATACGCGTAATCCATCTTAATTCTTGTTAATCATCTTAACGTGGCAATCATATGGCCTTACAATAATTTCTTAATATAATTAGGTAAATGTGAAAAAGTAAACATGTTAATGCATGCATTTATAAATTCAAGGAAGTTATGAACATTAAATCTCATTCATTGATTTGGGAGGACGACTAAGAATATGCCACCATCTTCAATTCCTGACCATAAGATTAAGATTTAAGGTTAAAAGATCATTAAATGTGCCCATGGACAATAGGTTTATGCCTTTCGACGTAATTATGATTGTTGGGCATAGATCTTATTTGACCCAACTAACTAGTTGACTATGACACTTGTATGAAACAAAATATTTTATATTTATTGTTGATGAACAAATGGACCAGTCAGGTTAAACTTGACCATGACTCCATGAGTGGGGAACATGTTGGAACTACTTCAGGGCTGATTGTTACAAGTGGAAAATCAGGAATTTGGCCATTGGTAGCCCCTAAAAATAAGGGATTTTGAAAAGTGAAAATTCTCAAACGGGAAAAAGAAATAGACACAAATGTTTTTGGATATATAACAGATGTTGGGGAAAAGGAATTATCTCCTGCTATTATGAACACTACTTGCAAAGTGTCATGCAAGGAGAAACTGCTAAAAACTAAAGGATTGTTGCTGAGGAGGAGTTATGAGTTCACTGATGGATTCATGGTGAGGCTAGGGGGTGAACCTGACAAGTGATTTGGCCACCCTGTTCTAACGTTGGGAGGAACCTAGTTGTTCCATTTGTTTTTCAACAATCGTTCATATATTTGTTCTATGATTAAATGTTATGTAAATTATTCACTGATAGTATGCATCTTTTAATCTTGATGAATTGCGTTGTTTGAAATTAAATTCTATTGGAATAACTTATATGTAGGATAAATCTCTACAATTTTAATTGTAAAATTTGAGTAAAAAAAATTTGTACATCTTGGTTGGTAATGAATTTAAGGTTAGAAGAGACATATGTGTTAAATAAAAGGTCATTTCAACTATTGTGCTAGAATTTCCTACCATATATGTGATTCATATACAACTAGATATTTAGTTTTATAGTGAATTACAGATGGTGTAAACGCTAAAGCAAATGGAAAGTAAATTTAGGAATTAATTACATACATATATGAACAGACATATTTTTACCAGCCACTCTCGAAGGAAGCGTGAAAGTTAGAATTATATTTCATATATATTTGCTAACGAATCCATTACACGTACTGTACAAACCATTGGAAAATCATACTGTACAAATGTTTAATGAAAAACTTGAATTGATTTCCTACAGTAGGAATGGTTTTATATATATATATATATATATATATATATATTATAAATTAAATATACAAACTTTTTCAATAGTTATGCAGAACCAACAGTGCAAATGAAGTTGAAGATAGAATGATTCCATAAAATAGGAAGCTACTATCCATTTATATATAAATATATACATATATATAGGTGTATAAATGTGTGTATAAGGATTTCAAATCATCTAGAAAGCCTATAGCATATGAAATCAAGTTCGGATGACCTAAGAGAAAGCATGTTCAGCCATATGCAGAAATAATCACAACAACGGTCTTTCATTTTCATAAAAATATATATTTCACTTTTTAACAATTTAATTATAAAACAAAATACATGTGTAACTATAAGACTGGAGTAAATCATTAATAATCATTGGATCAGTACAAGCATGCAGCAAAAGAATCCCGTGACTCAAACATAAAAAAAAATTATTACATATCTCAATCAGACCAGAAATCAAAGGCGTGTCCAACCTTATGCAAGTACTGCGTTTTTCTTCCAATAGTGAAATATAGTCATAAAATTTGGGAACTACTCATTAACCAACCACTACAGGAAATCGAGATGGAACTTTACACAATAACGATAAATCTAGGATGGAAATGTGGTCTTCATTGTTAAAACGTGGAAGGATAAGTCCTCAGAATACTGTAAAAGGAACCTAAATACCTTTCTCACGGGGAATTTCCAAAATCCGAAGCTTTTGGATGAACCAAAAACGAGAAAATTTCCATTAGTATTTCTTCCAAAGTGTAATAGGAATTATTATCTCTGACATGGAATTAAATTACGGGGATAAATTAATTAACAAAGAATAAATATAGGGAAGTTTCGGATGGTACTTAACTCAGACCTATGATACAGGCCGACTTTCCTCTACGCATTCTTGAAAAGCCATCGATGAACCGAAAGGGGTGGAAGGGACAAGGGCCGCCTGATGGGTAACGTCGCAGTAAAAGGAGCCCATCATTAGTGTTGGAAACTAAACTTTTAATAAACTGTTAGGAAGAAAAAAGATCATACAACAATCAACAATAGAATGAAGTATGTGCAGTTGACCATAGATTGAGTTTATGAGTGCAACCTTGTTTTAGTCAGACCCTGTGGAAATAAAACTAAACCACGAAATATATAAACAATGTTCATACCGATACAACAACATATTAGAATAAGGAAACAAAACTGTAGATTAAAGGATATTATTTACAAATTCTGGAAGGGACGAATGCAAATTGACATGCCAGGAATTTAGGGCTCATGAGATTGAATGTGTAACAAATATTTGTTTCACGAATCCTTAGTATTTTTAATGTACAAATTGTTTTGATATGACTAGTATTGTAAAATACTGAATGATATTGGCGTGCTCGGATTGTAGGATGATTACTATTCCTGAGGGTAAGGTTTGAACATTTGGAAACAAAAATTATGATAAATTGAAGACTTCATTAATCAAATACAGAGCTATACGATTTTTTCATAGCTATAACTGAAAGGAAAAATTGAAGATAAGAAAAGAACAAGGTAAATGCCTTTCGTCACAGTAGAAGAAATCAGTTATTCACTAGGGTAGAAAATTGCAGAAAAAAAATCAGGAACTATACACTCAATACCAGAAAACAAAAATAGTCATGCCGAAGCGACATGATCCCCGAAGGGTTCAAACAAAGGACTATCCTCTATTCTAGAAAACGATAGACAAACTGGTTGTGCTATTAAGAGTTTCAAAGAGATTGATACATCCAGTAAATTTTTATAACACAGAGACTTTTGAATGTAATTAACGAAAAGTCCTTATCTCGCTTAGTGTGGTGTCCGGTGGGTGTGGTCTGCCAAAACGTTTTTCACCAGAGCGAGCCAACATCAAAGGCACTGGAAATACCACCGAGAAAGAACGATAACCAGGGTAACTTTGAACTCAGTTTCAGAATACACAAAGCCAACGTCAAGAATGAAGCAATAGTCTTAAGAAAACCCTTTATCTACTAGTCCAGTGGAGATTAATGAGAGAGGTACATCAAACAAGCGATGGTCCCAAGGATGTGCGTTATAGAATGTTTTAAAATCCTTTGGCAGAGTTCATTTACACATTTACGGTGGTATCTATGACAATCTCGCATCAGACCATGGAAAATCGTAATGACAGATAGTTGGAGCCATAGTCCTAGTCTTTGCTTCTAGTCTAGTTGGAGTTCTATTCCTTACATCGGATCCATTAAAACCTTATGCCAGGGTCAGTCCTGATGGGAATGATAGTTAAGCATGAACGAGAAACATATAACCGACCATTTAGTTACAGCCTTTCCAAGCCCTAATGCTTTCACGTAATGACTGTCATGTTAATATTAATCCATTCATTTAAATGTTTGTCACCTACAACCGAGAGAATTTATACATCACTTCAGAACTAGGGTCGGTTATACATTGATGCATTTCCATAGTATGCATTTAAATTGCACGATGAGAAGCATAGTCTATGGTGAGCATATATATATATTTCCATATAATTTTGTTTATTTATTAAACTATATCCACCTCCCTTGAGACTAAATTTTAGATACGGTCCTTCATTTATCTTTGTTAAAGTATTTGGAAAGTGTAAATAGTGGAAAGGAAAGAAGTATTAAATTACCTTATAAGGTAGCAACGTAGCAAGAAATGTCCGACATGTGGACGCGTTAGATAAGTCTAATGTTCCTAAGAAAACAAAAAGAAAATCTTTTTTTAGTTGTAGAAATTGCGAAACATTACAGCTAGGTTATGACATTGAAATTTTATTATTACTATTATTTTCCTTGAAAAAAATCATAATTTTCATTTAAAAAGAAAGAAAGTTACATGTTATATATGCTTATTGCATTTAAAAATCATTTTATGGATAAATTAAATATCAAAACAGTCAAAATAGTCATGACTTATGGACTAAATGTTCCCTAATTAGGTTAATAAGACTCTTATCAAAAATACATAAAGATATCATGAAAAAACCATGATAGTGTCACTAGATTATACAAAGATAGTGTCAATGATCCTTCTAGCATTGTTACAAACAAAGAGCCATAAAGTCACAAATGTCTAAGAAAAAATTTCCACTCCACAAAATAAAGAAAAAAGGAAAATGCAACATCAAGAGAAAGGAAACACTTAATTATTGATGAGTCCAAAGCTAAATGAGTATACCTAGAAATCTATGGATCATTTGATTCTAGAACATAGCAAACAACTAAACCAAATTGTAAGCCATATTTGGAGAGGGTATCTAATTCTACATTGTGCTCTCTATAGACATGAACAAATGAAATGGTGTTGAAGGAAAATTTGAATCTCATAATATCCTCATAAATGGTTCTCAAAGATAGATTTCCAATTCTCTAGATTCTCATCATCTAGTTAATCACCACCATCGAATCACCAAAAACATGAAGTTTAGAAGCCCATTTTTTAGTAGAGAGGAGTAGAAGTAATTTCAATGCAATAATCTCAACATAATTGTTGGTTCCCCTACCCAAACATACCTCGAAATTAAAAAAGTGAGACTCATTGAAATAGACTATCCCCCTACATTACAAATATAAGGGTTTCCCTATCACGCTTCATCAAAACACCCCTAGATTCCAAACTTATGTATATGCTATTGGAGTCTTTGTCTTCAAGGTTTAATCTTAGGATGAGGCTTGAAACTTTAAAATATGGATTTGATTGGGGTCACACATTGATACAATGGGATGTGTATATCCAATAAATTGATGTAGTTTTGTGAAAACCAGATGCCACATTCTACTGTCAAAGGTAGGGCCTTGGATAATTTCATTTTTTTCTTTGACTACCAAGTTTTGAAAGAATCTGCAATTATCTATCCTTTCTGGCCTTCTCTAATCCTTGCCATGTTTTGTATTTCCTTCCAATCTTGGCTAGAATATGCATGAGAGATTAGCAAATGACTAATGGTTTCTTCATTCTCCTTGCATAGGGCACATATATTAGGCCCTTACCTATTCATCTTCTATAATACTTCCTAAGTGAGGGATTTGCTCCTTTTATCCAACCAAGTGAGGGATTGAATCTTTGAAAGTGGTTTCCATGACCTTCGGATTTCCTTTTTTCAGGCATGGTCTTATAACATAACCAAAGAAATATATATTCCCACATAAGGGTTCTTGGACCTTACTAGTTCATATATTGTCTCTTTGATTTTGACATGGCTTCTCTTCAAATTAATTATATATGCCTCCCAGATTTCACATTCAATCCCATTCAAATCTAAAGAGTTTTCCATTTTCCATTATTGATGCTAGATGGTGGTCTCATTTGGTGAGGTAGCCTATGCTATAATGAAAATTCCCTTCTCATGAAGAGTATCAAATAATATTCCAAGAATCTTATATGCCTCGCCACTTCCCACCCATGGACCAAAACCAATATGAACTATTTCACCATCTCCCACCTTCCATACCAGCCAATTTCTTATCAGTAGAAAGGATAGAACAACGGCCTTCCAAATGGTTGAAACATTTTGAATCTTCTTGGAAGATATTTTAAGCTAATATTGTATTCAATTAGGTTCAATATATTTTTGGGTAATACCTTGTCTCCACATCCCCTTATTTGGGATCAACCTCCATACACACTTAGATACTAGATCATTCCTACAATGTTTTATATTATTCACCCCCAAACCTCCTAAGTCTTTTGTTTTTTCAATGACCTGCCATTTAACCAAGGTGATACTCTCACTATCCCTTTTCCTAGACCATAGGAATCACAAGCTTATATTTCTAATTATTAGTTTTAGGATCACTACAAAACTGTTTACACCATGCTTGGGGGTGCTACATGAGATGTAGGATGTATGGTGTATGGTTGACCCTCAGTGTTCTATGATGGAATTTCACATTAGGTGTGGCTTACTCTTGGAGGATAGACCTTATATGGATACTTTCATGGCATTCTTCCTTGGAGCATTGGAGACTTATGGAGCTTGGTGACTTCTCAATGTATTTGACACATGCTTGGGGTTGCCACATGAGATGTAGGATGAATGTTGTATAGTTAACCCTCGGTGGTCTATGATGGACTTTCACATTAGAGGTGGCTTAGTCTTGGTTGATAGACCTTATATGTATACTTTTATGGCATTCTTCCTTGGAGCATTGGAGACTTATGAAGTTTGGTGACTACTCTATGTATGTGACACATGGAGAGAGTTTTCTTTCTTGTAGGATTACTTGCATTAGATGATGAGAATTAGCCATTCTAAAAGAGGGCATTAAGAACTAGATAGCATGGGGTTGTTTGGTTGCTTACATGAAGGATTATAATGGAGTTGAGGGAGTGAACATGTAAATATGGTGGTCCCTAAGGAGGCACATGATATTGTATATGCATTGGAGCTCTATATCCTTGGACGAGGATTGTTGGACCTTAAGGAGTAGTAATCATGCCTTGGAACCTTGCTTGTTGATCATTGTCACCTTGGAGATTAAAAAGTGTTGCTTGGTGTAGATCACTTTACATTTGTGGAATTACTTGTGTGATATGGGTTGTTTGTGGCGGACTATGTCCACTTGTTATTGTAGGCCTCCCTTACCTCTCATATAAATAGAGGAAGGAGAATGTAATATATCATCATGAATCACACATGTGTGCTTATTCTTATTTACACTTTGGTTATATATTCAAGAGGAGGAGCTCTAGTTTCTCTTTCTCTCTAGCTCAATCTTCTTTGTACTTTATCTCTCTTTATCTTAAGGTGTTAGCGTTTCTTAGTGAATTATTTAAGTCTAGGGGTAGGGTTTAATCCCCAAGGAGGAATTGGAGTTAGGGTTTGGTAATAAACACTAAGTTATATTTTTTGTACCATCTTGTAATAAGATTCGAGTATGTACTTCAACTTCATATATATATATATGCAGTTTTTAGTTGTCCAAAATTTTCTTATTGCAAATTTGATTTTCATTTACCATTGACTTCATGGATTGGTAATTTCCAACACTTCTATGTTCTACTAGTTTGACATAAATTAAAGACGAAATCATTAATCAATTCAACATTTATATTGAAAACAATTTTTAGTTCTCCAAAATTGCCTTATTCCAAATTTGATTTTCATCTACCATTGCTTTCATGGGTTGGTAATTTCCATCACTTCTATGTTCTACTAATTTGACATAAATTAAAGATGAAATTGTTCCATCACTATTGTAAATATTCATTAATTGTAGTGATTTCATTTATTTTTTATGCATGAAAATATTTCCCTAAAGAGCTTAAACTTGTTGCCATATATCTGGTATCTTCTCTCTTGGATTGCCTAGTTTAATGGGGTTGATGTGAAGTGAAACATTGTCCATTGTTTGTTAAGTTAATATATATTTGTTCAATCCTAAGGATGATAATTCACAGGGATTAGATCCATGGAACCTCTAAAGAGGTGAAATTTATAAATTGGTAAAAAGAAACCTCGATTCACAAGATTTCTACATGGTTTCAAAGCTTAATACTAAAATCACTCTTTTGGTGAAGAGGAAGTTGGTATTTTAGTTTCATTGTACTTGGGAGTGGTATGCTAACCTTGTAGAGGTTGTTTGGGTGTGAAACCCTAGGACACTTGGAAAAAGTGTTTGATCCCTATAAGGCTTATTCTACTTCATTATTGTTGACCCTTGTTTTTAGGTGGATTTAGATATTGCAAAGATGTCTGGTCTTGGACTTAGAGTGTGTGATAGGTTGGATGGAGTTTCCAATTTCATCCATTGGAAGATTAGGCTACACATACTTAAGGAGGAAGGCAAGGTTTAGGAGCATGTTGAGAAATATATTGCAAGATGGAGGCTAAGTAAAAGATATTCATTCTTGATTCTATGAAGGATCACTTCATCACTCAAATTGCAAACAAGACAACTAATAAGGAGTTGTTTGGATGTTTTGTTCGCTTATTTCAAAGTTCTTGTGTTTTTTGACATATGATCTTACTAAAAAAGATTTCAAACATCCACATGAGCAAGGAGAATAATGTGGTGAGATGCATGGCCAAGATCATAGAGTTGAGAGACTAATTGAGTTCCATTGGGACAAAGGTGGAAGACAAGGAGTTGGTGTTCATGGCCCTGAATGGAATTTTACCATCTTGGAGGCCTTTTGTAAAGAGTGTTTTTGCTTAGAAGACATTTCCAACCTTTACAAATATCTTGGATGAAATTGTATAGGAAGGGATCAGGTTTCAATCCTATTCAACACAATGAGAGGAAGTAGAAGAGACTTCTCTCATCGAGAGGAAAAATAAGAATAGCAATAAAAACTACAAGAAGAAGGAAGGCTCGAGGAGAAGGAGGAAGGACTAGAGTAATTGGATGTGTTTTTCATGTCACAAATAGATGGAACATTATTCCAACCAATGTTTGAACAAGAATAAGGGGAATGACAAACAGGTTGTAGCCGGTATTGTTGTTGGTATAGATGAGGATTCATCTCAATTTGAGATAGTATTTTCTATGGTCTCTTGTTTATATTCTAGCACTTTGTTTAGTGTTGGATGGTATTTCAATAGTGGGTCATTGATATATGTGATGTGACATCCCCAAAAAAATAAAGAAAATAAAAATATTTTTAGAATTTAAATTGCTGGAAATTTATTTCTGTTTTTAGTAAATTCAAAATTGGAAAAATTTTGCCATTTATTGCAATTCTGAATTTTGGATTTTATAATTGTAATAAATGATTTTGACTATTGGGTAGATATCTAATTTGTCCCAACTAGATACTGGACTATGACACTTGTATGAAAAACATAATATTTTATATTGATTACAGGAGACAAAGGGGACCACCATGTTAAATTTTAGTTGACCATGACTCCATGAGAGGGGAACATGTTGGAACTACCTCTAGGATGATTTTTACAAGTGGAAAATCAGTGAATTGGACACTGGCAGTCCCTGAAAATCAGGGATTTAGAAAGCTGCAAAAATTCCCAAAGGAGGGAAAAGACCTAGGCAAATGGATAAATAAGCATATGTGAGGAGGCAGGACGCTGCCAAGTATGTTGGACTAGAAAACTATTGATTTTTTCTTGCTGTTATGAACTCTGAATGAGTGTAATGCAAGGGGAAACTATTGTTTCAAAGGATATTGCAGAAGAGGGGTTTCCAAGTTGGCCTTCATGGACTCATGGTCAGGCTAGGGGGTGAACCATGCAAGTGATCTTGGCTGCTTGGTTCTATGGTTGGGACGAACATGGTTGTTCCCTTTGTTTTTCCATGAGTTTAGTTCATATATGCTACTCTAACCCCTACCTGTATGAATTCTTTTATATCTATGGTACTGAACATGTTAAATCTGTAGTGAAGTAGTTCCTAGTTGTATGTTTTAAATAATCATATAATTGTTGTGTGTTATTTCCTATACCGAATTTCAATATCTCTATATATGTGCAGTGAATTGGTTATGGATATAGTGAAATCCTTCAATTTATCATGCACCCAAAATATATAAAAGGGTTGCTCAATAACTACAATCTATAACTACCTTCCTAATTTTAAATCTGTTGAACAAAAGGAAAATTGATTTGCTTGTTTGGTGTAATTTGTAGCCGAGCGTACCATTCCCTATGGAGAAATTATATTTCTATAGATAACTTGTATATAGTGAACCTTCACTAATAAGTATACAAGTTCAAACTATAGGCAAAAATATCCTACAATATTGAGATTATATTCAACATACATGTAGACCTGTATAGGTATAATATGAACAGAGACATATTATATGGTGGATAATCTTTATAAATGATACATTAAAGCTGAGGCAAAACCAACTATAAATAGAGTCGGGTAATATATATTTATGTGTGTATAAACATACTCGCAGGAAAATAATCCAGCAAAATCCACATACCCCAATACCAAAGCATTGGAACATAGATACTATGGTATGGTTTAGTAGTATCAGCACCAGAACAAACCGACTTAATTCTGGTGTGAGATCGACCAAATGCCAGATTAATGGATGGAATAGGAACAGAAGTCAAAATAATAATTACATAGCATATATACGGTGCAATGTCTAATCCACGACAATTTAGGGTTATGATATGAACGAGTAAAGTAAAATATTCGCGAGTGGGGAAAGCGACGCTCAGGCTCAATTCCTACCATTCTCATTTTGTTTGTATAACAGAAATAAGTGCCCAAACTTCAACAAAACTCAGAGGATTTTGAATACAAGCGCACAGTACCAATGGGAGCGAACCTCCCTTAACCACAATACTTTTGTGTTAGTTGTAGGATTTATTACTATACATGGTTAAATCATTTTTTGAGATGATGGTGTAATTAATTCTCGAAAACTAAATAGAACAAATCAAGAAACAAAATTCAACTCTATTTGACAAACCGAACTTTCGGAAAAATTTAGAAGAGAATGTTAAACACAGAAACATCAGTTCTAAACCCTGTTACTTCCATAATATCCACGACAAATAAAAACCCAATAAATTGTTCTTAATCATTTAAAGAAATGGAGGTATGGATATCATGAATCCAATCAAGTTCAAGCTTGGCATACTTTCAATGTACCAATCTTTAATACAAAATTCGGGTATACCCTTAAAACAACTAACACATAACTGAAAAAATGAAATATCTTCACAATATTAAGAATGAGTCATAGTCTTGATCATGGGTGCGAGTAATAACTTAGACAGAGGGTTATTCGTACTTGGAACCCGAGTACCTCTTGGAAGAGTGAAGAGGGAATTCCCCTTCCACAGCGTGAGAACACTCTGCATGAAACAAGGCGAAAAAATAAGAAAGTGTATCCGACAAACAATAACACAAACTTTTAAAAAGAATAGAACGAAATAAGAAAAAAACTTAACTATGATAGCGGATTTTATATCCTTCGCCATTTGCACTAAAAACCATGTTCTCTCAGACCGAGGAGGTAAGAGGAGCTTGTGCCTCCCTGATGAGTACCCTCGCACAACAAAGGGGCCCATCATTAGTGAAAAATACTAGATTTTAACCTAAAGAAATCATGAACAGGGATAACATGCATATAATGAGCGTAAAGTGATAGTAAACATAAATCCATTGTAATAGTTTAATTATAAACAAAAAATATTAAAACTGTCTCTCGACTATAGGACGAACCCTATAATCGACATAATAATACCAATTAATGTAAGGTTTAAACACATGACCTTTGTTTAGTTCCACACTGTACCGAGAGGTCTATTACACACAGGAAAAGCCAGTTACATACACTGTCAACTAGGTATTAATCGATGAAGGAAAACACACCCAATACGAAAATTTTAGTTAAGAAACAAATAAATATAATATCTTGGATGCGCATATCAACAAACATCGGGATAAGACCTTCCACGGAAAAAGATGGCTCGGCTCGACAGGAATTCCAGTACAAAGAGGGGATAAACTATGAGAACCCTAAACCCTACTAAAGAACCCCATTTTCCCTTTTGATATTTTTAACAGCGATATAAAACAAAAAATGCTACCAAGGCTCTACTTGTATACTGGAGTTACCGAAAACTACTCGATGAGACAGAAAA
The DNA here is from genome assembly GCA_010110895.2 of Picea sitchensis. Taxonomy (NCBI): domain Eukaryota; kingdom Viridiplantae; phylum Streptophyta; class Pinopsida; order Pinales; family Pinaceae; genus Picea; species Picea sitchensis. The sequence goes on from SNQJ01S0032245.1 coordinate 46,937, forward strand.
AAAAAAGAAACGGAATGCAAATGACAACCAAGTCGACGTACCGGCTTACAGGGTGGTCCGTCGAGGAGTCTGCTGCCAAGAACTCTCCCACTTGGAACAAGGTCCAATTTCATAGAGGCATAACCACGTTTCTAAGAGAGAAAACTAAAACAGAGTTTAATCGGGAGATTTCCTTTCCATTCACCAAGCCAAGACCAGCATGAAGTGAGAATGATAGGATACCCTTCATATGGAGTAATGGAGGATGAGTTGGAATCGTACCTGGCCATGTGAACAAATGGTAATTGTCGACATTTCATTGGGCACGTTGGTCAAACTCTATAACGATTAGACTTAACTCAGGGTGCCATAAATGTTGCAGACAGGCCTTTAAGATGAGAGGGTTCCAACCAGTTGTGTTTTCTCAGAGAATTTATGGCGAGGAACCTGGATGGCCTATGTAGAGTTAATTCTTTTATCACCTGGTTACACCGGTTATACGTTGAATCCCAACTACCTTTACTTTAACCATATCCTACTCAAGGTTTAGCCACTCGCGCTTTTGCTTTTGCATAGTTTAGTTGTTCGATTTTTACCCCAAAAGGGTTTGTTTTATAAGTATGCCGAATGGTGTTATCTTTTCTCTTAGACCTTGTAATAATATGTATACCAGGACGTTGACCATTTTTTTTATTGATTAGTTGGATTTAAGTAGTTATACCCCTTAACATAAAGTGGGTTTGGAAACGAAACGGAGGGTATTACCAAGTTGTAAATAAAAACAAGGTATCCCTAGCTATGTACCTATGATCGCTTATATAACTCAGTACCGAAATAGGAAGAGGTGACAATATGATAAAATAGGTTAGAGTTGTAAAGGCAAAGGACTATTGTACATCATGGTTGACGATGGACTGAAACTTTAAAGACACAGTATCAACTCAAGGTACCCAATAAGAAGAATAATTAAATAAATAATTTTTTTTTTACATGTAAATTTTGAGGTACATTACATATGGTATCAGAGCAAAAAGGTCACAACACTGGACCTGAACAGGGCCACAATAGTTGTTTAGTATAGATATATTTCAATTTATATAAAACTAACAAAAATATGACGGTTACAAACAAAAAGCTATTTCTGTTTTGTTAATTATGGCAGCTCAGGACGATGTAGAGATCGGGATGGGAGAAAACCCGCAGCAGGGACCCCCTAGAGATCCAAGACAAAACAGTGATGGAGGTTCACCCATGGAAGTGTTAGAAACAATGAGGAACCTTATTGTTGAATTACAGATTTTCAAAGCGGACAATGAAAAATTGAAAAAAACACAAAAGGAACATCAAGAGATAAATGAAGTCCTGTTATGCAGTATAGTGACCAAGAAAATCCCAAAAGACGATAACCACGAGGAAGAAGTCAGCAAAAGGGCTTCCAAGAACTCCGGGCTGGAAACATAAAAAGGAGATAGTTTGTCAGAAGGAACACCTTCGACTGAAGGAAAAACTAAATCTGACAGAAAAAGAAAACAAGTAGACCACCTCGAAGGAGAATTTAAAAATATTAAACCAACTACCTTTGATGGAGAATCCAAGACACAAGAGGAAGATGAAGAATGGTTGTTGGACATAAAAAAATACTTCTAGATCTACAACTATTCCAGCAACATGAAGGTCAGAATGGCCATCTACAATCTGAAAGGGAAGGCCAACATTTGGTGGAAGGACCTGAAATTGGCCAAGGGCCTAAAGGAAAAACAGTTAGAATGTTCTAACTTCAAGAAGTATTTCAAGAAATAATACCTTTCAGAAAGTTACTATGAAAGAAAGGAAAAATAGTTCTACGAGTTACGACTTGGAAAGATGACAATGGAGGACCTTATAAGTAAGTTTTTAGAACTTTTAAGGTTCGTATCATACATCTGAGAGGATAAGGTAAAACTTCAACATTTTCTAAGCTGCCTACCACAGTCCTACAAGGACAGAATTGAATTTGACAACCCCAAATCCTTGAGCAAAGTATTCAGGAAAGCTTGAATGTGCTACGATCAATACAAATAGCAGGTAGAGTTTCCCAAAGCATGGAAGGATAAGAAACAAGAGCGAATGAACCAACGGAAGAAGGGGTACCAACCAGCTCCTCATCGGAATACAACAAAAAGTTTTTCGAGAAAGGACTTTCACTCCAACCATCTGAATACACAAGGCAGTGGTAAACCAGTAAACCTGGGAATGAAGAAGTTTGGAGACAACCCCCGCGAGGAGTGCGAAGAGACTCATCTAAGGAGGAACTGTCCACGTTTGAGTTCAACAAATAGAAATGTTGTTCATAATATGCATGAAGCCTCGACAGTGGGAGATGTGGGCAGGAGCCTACATCGGATAAATATAGCTATAGATGGTCGACAAGCTGACCACCAGTCCTTGGTGGTAGAAATTGAAGGTAAAATCAATGACACTAGAATTTCTATTTTAATTGACCCTGGAGCTACATTAAGTTATATTACACCTATTGTGGCTGAGTCAAACAAACTTAAGAAACTGAAGCACGTGAAATCATGGCTTGTACAATTAGCAACTGGTACTAAAAGAAAGGTAGCAGAGTTTGTTCCGGATTTTGAGTTCATCTTAGACGGTCAAAGTATAAAGACTCTTCTTAACATCCTACCACTAGGATCTTACGATATGATTATTGGGATGGACTCGCTCGAATGACACAAAGAAATATTAAATTGCTATACAAAGATGCTTAGCTATAAGGATGATTCTGACACTACGAGGATAACCCAAGGTATATTAAAACCGGTATCAATCAAACAAATTTCAGCGATGCAACTAAAGAAATGTATGAGAAAGGGATGTCAAGTGTATGCCATCCAAGTAACGAATCTAATAGTAAAAGGAGATAAGCCAAAGTTGGAAGACTTTGTTGTCCTATGTGATTTCAGAGACATGTTTGTGGATGAGATACCAGAATTACCCCCTAGAAGGGAAATAGACTTCTCCATAGACCTGTTACCCGGTTCCGCTCCTATCTCAAAGCAGCCTTACTCGATGAGTCTACCAGAACTAACATAATTAAAAATACAATTACAGGAGTTGTTGGACAAAGAGTATATCAGACCAAGTGTCTCACCTTGGGGAGCACCAGTCCTCTTTGTGAAAAAGAAGGACGGTACTCTAAGATTATGTATCGATTATAGACAATTGAACAAAATGACTATTAAGAATAAATACCCCTTACCAAGGATAAATGATCTGTTTGATCAAGTGGGGGAGGCCAAGATCCTTTCAAAACTATATTTATGATCGAGTTATCATCAAGTTCAGATAAAAGACGAGGACATAAAAAAATAAACATTTCAGACAAGATATGGGCATTACGAGTTTGTAGTCATACCTTTCGGACTCACTAATGCCCCATCCACGTTTATGTGCCTAATGAAAAATATTTTCAGTGAGTACTTGGACAAGTTCATGGTAGTATTCATCGACGATATCCTAGTCTATTCAAAGACGGAGGAGGAACATGAGGAACACTTAAGAACTGTGTTGCAAATGTTAACGGGGCACAAACTGTACGCCAATTTCGACAAGTGTGACTTCTATCAGGAAAAAAATACAATATTTGGGACATGTAATTTCAGCAGAGGGCATTTTCGTAGACCTAGAAAAGATGAAATCCATTATGGAATGACCAGTACCTAAGGATGTAGTGGATATACGATTGTTCATGGGAATCACTGGATATTACCACCGGTTTATAGAAGGTTTTTCCAAGATAGCCTACCCTATCACATCGCTACAAAATAAAGGAAACAGGTTTAACTGGTCAGAGAAGTGTCAAGACAGCTTCAACAAACTCAAGGAATTATTGACAACCACACCCATATTGAAAGTAGAAGACCCAGATAAAGACTTCACCGTATGTGTTGATGGAAGTAAGGAAGGACTTGGTGGTGTCCTAACTCAGGAAGGACACATTATCTGTTATGAGTCTTGAAAATTAAAATAACACGAGTGTAATTACGTCACTCATGACTTAGAGTTGGCAGCAGTAATACACGCTCTAAAGATGTGGTGACACTACATAATGGGTAGAAGATTCCTATTATTAACGGACAATAGAGGGGTGAAATAATTGTTTAACCAGCCAGATCTTAACGCAAGGCGGGCAAGGTGGTTAGCCTTCTTGAGTGAATTCAAATTCGAGGTCAGACATATCAAGGGCAAGGAAAATAAAGTAGAAGATGCTTTAAGTAGAAGAATCCATGGGTTATTTGAGATGAATACTAGCAGGGTAGAAAGTGATCTAGAATAAAGAATAAAGACGACATGTATTGATGACGAAAACTATACTAAAATAATGGAAGAATTACCGAACAACACTACGAAATCAGATAAACCAGATCTAAGTATCGACTAGAAGGGACTGCTACGATTTAAAAATAGACTTTACATACCAGATTCAGCAAGGTTAAAATTAACAATCTTGGACAAAGTGCATAAGAAACCGTATTCTAGCCACCTAGGTAACCAGAAAACGATAACAACACTTAGAAAAATATTTTATTGGCCTAATATGAAGGGCGAAACAACAGAATATTTGGCAAGGTGCCAAGATTGTCAGCAGGTTAAGGATGAGCACCACCATGTAGTCGGCCTATTATAGCCATTGCCAGTACCAGAATGGAAATGGGCGACTATATCACTCGACTTTATAATAGGTTTGCCTAAAACTAAGAAACATAATGTCTTTATCATGGTTGTAATCAATAAACTCAGTAAGTCCGCACACTTTATTCCTGTAAACTCTACTTTTAAAGCTATAAACATTGTTGAAATATTCATGAAAGAAATATTTAGACTGCATGGTATTCCTAAAATGGTGATTTCAAATAGAGACGTAAAATTCACATCCGTATTTTGGAAGGAATTGTTTGGAGGGCTCAATAACAACTTGAATTTCAGTACAAGTTATCATCCACAAATGGATGGACAGACCGAAAGGACAAACCAGATCGTGGAGGATATGCTCTCCATGTATGTAAGAACAAAACCGAACAAGTCGGAAGACTATCTTCACTTGGTAGAATTTGCATATAACAATGGGTACCAAACTTCGGCTAAGTTAAGCCCTTTCGAAATATTGTACGAAAGAAAATGTATGACACCAATTAGCTGGGATAACCCGGATGATAGACTCATGGTTGGACCCGAAATGCTTCAAGAAATGGAGAACATGGTTAGAAAGGTAAAACAAAACTTGAAATAAGCACAGGACAAACAAAATAGTTACGTAGACCAGAAAAGACGACACTTGGAATTTCAAGGAGGAGACCATGTTTATTTGAAAGTCAAAGCCCGAAAAATCTCATTGAAATTAGGGAACTATGCCAAGTTGGCACATAGGTTTTGTGGGCCCTTCGAGATACTAGCTCGAATTGGACCCGTAGCATACCAACGTGCACTTCCAGCTAATCTAGGAATTCATAATGTATTTCATGTTTCATTGCTGAAAAAGTATATCCATGACCCTACTCATATGATTGATTGGAACTTGGTGCAGGTGGAACCCGAAGGCGAGTTCCAGGTGGAACCCCTATGCATTCTGGATCGGAGAGAAATATCACTTTGGAACAGAGTTGTCACTCAAGTAAAGGTGCAATGGAAGCACTTTAGCCCTGAGGAGGCCACTTGGGAGTTGGAAGGAGATTTGCGGAAATCTCATCCAATCTTGTTCCAGGAAAGGAACGAACACTGAGGAAAGTGTTTTATTTAAGGGGGAAAGGATATGACATCCCCCAAAAAATAAAGAAAATAAAAATATTTTTATAATTTAAATTGCTAGAAATTTATTTTCGTTTTTAGTAAATTCGAAATTGGAAATTTTTTGCCATTTATGGCAATTCCGAATTTTGGATTTTATAATTGTAATAAATGATTTTGACTGTTGGGCAGAGATCTGATTTGTCCCAACTAGATATTGGACTATGACACTTGTATGAAAAACAAAATATTTTATATTGATTACAAGAGACAAAGGGGACAACCATGTTAAATTTTAGCTGACCATGACTCCATGAGAGGGGAACATGTTGGAACTACCTCTAGGCTGATTTTTACAAGAGGAAAATCAGTTAATTAGCCACTGGCAGCCCCTAAAAATCAGGGATTTAGAAAGGTGCGAAAATTCCCAAAGGAGGGAAAAGACCTAGGCAAATGGATAAATAAGCATATGTGAGGAGGCAGGATGCTGCCAAGTATGCTAGAGAGGAAAACTATTGATTTTTCCTTGCTATTATGAACACTGAATGAATGTAAGGAAAGGGGAAACTATTGGTTCAAAGGATATTGCGGAAGAGGGGTTTCCAAGTTTTCCCTCATGGACTCATGGTGAGGCTAGGGGGTGAATTGTGCAAGTGATCTTGGTTGCTCGGCTCTATGGTTGGGAGGAACGTGGTTGTTCCCTTTGTTTTTCCACCAGTTTAGTTCAGATATGCTACTCTAACCGCTACATGTACGAATGCTTTTATATCTATGGTACTAGACATGTTAAATCTATAGTGAAGTAGTTCCTAGTTGTCTGTTTTAAATAATCATATAATTGTTGTGTGTGTTATTTCCTGTACCGAATTTCAATATCTTTGTCTCTGTGGAGTGAATTGGTTATGGATATAGTGAAATCCTTCAAGTTAGAATGCACCCAAAATATAGACAAGGGTTGTTCGATAACTATAGTCTACAACTACCTTCCTAATTTTAAATCTGTTAAACAAAAGGAAAATTGATTTTCTTGTTTGCTGTAATTTGTAGCCAAGTGTACCATTCCCTATGGCAAAATTAAATTTCTATAGATAACTAATATACAGTGAACCTTTACTAATAAGTATACAAGTTCAAACTATAGGCAAAAATATCCTCCAATACTAAGATTATATTCTACATACATGTAGACATGTATAGGTATAATATGAACAGAGACATATTATATGGTGGATAATATTTATAAATGATACATTAACGCTGAGGCAAAACCAATTATAAATAGAGTCAGGTAATATATATTTATGGGTGTATAAACATACACGCAGGAAAATAATCCAACAAAATCCACAGACCCCAATACCGAAGCATTGGAACATAGATATTATGGTATGGTTTAGTAGTATCAGCGTCAGAACAAACCGACTTAAGTCTGGTGTGAGATCAACCAAATGCCATATTAATGGCTGGAATAGGAACATAAGTCAAAATATAAATTACATAGCGTATATACGGTGCAATGTGTAATCAAAGACAAGTTAGGGTTATGATATGAACGAGTAAAGTAAAACAATCACAAGTGGGGAAAGCAAGGCTCGGGCTCAATTCCTACCATTGCCATTTTGTTTGTATAAGAGAAATAAGTGCCCCAAACTTCAGCAAAACTCGGAGGATTTTGAATACAAGCGCACAGTACGAGTGGGAGTGAACCTCCCTTAACCACAGTAATTTTGTGTTAGCTGTAGGATTTATTACTATACATGGTTAAATCATTTTTGAGATGACAGTGTAAATAATTCAGGCAAATTAACTAGAACAAATCAAGAAACAAAATTCAACTATGTTTGACAAACTGAACTTTCGAAAAAGTTTAGAAGAGAATGTTAAACACATAAACATCAGTTCTGAACCCTGTTACTTCCATAATATCCACAACAAATAAAAACCCAATACATTGTTCTTAATCATTTAAAGAAATGGCGGTATGGATATCACGAATCCAATCAATCTCAAGCTTGGCACACTTTCAATGTACCAATCTTTAATACAAAATTCGGGTATACCCTTAAAACAACTAACATAGAACTGAAAAAAGGAAAGATCTTCACAATATTAAGAACGAGTCATAGCCTCAATCATCGGTGCCAGTAATAACTTAGACAGAGGGTTATTCGTAGTTGGAACCCGAGTACCTCTTGGAAGAGTGAAGAGGGCATTCCCCTTCCACGGCGTGAGCACACTCTGCATGAAACAAGGAGAAACAATAAGAAAGTGTATCCAACAAACAATAACACAACCTTTTAAAAAGAACAGAATGAAATAAGAAAAAAACTTAACTGTGATAGTGGATTTTATATCCTTCGCCATTTGCGTTAAAACTCGTGTGCTCCCAGACCGAGGAGGGAAGAGGAGCTCATGCTTCCCTGATGGGTACCCTTGCACAACAAAAAGGCCCATCATTAGTGACAAATACCATATTTTAACCCAATGAAATCATGAACATGGATAACATACGTATAATGAGAGTAAAGCAATAGTAAACATAAATCCATTGTAATAGTTTAATTATAAACAAAAACGATTAAAACCGCCTCTGGACTATAGGACGACCCCTATAATCGGCTTAATAATACCAGTCAATGTAAGGTTTAAACACATGACCTTTGTTTAGTTCCACACTATACCGAGAGGTCTATTACACACAGGAAAAGCCAGTTACATACACTGTCAACTAGGTATTAACCAAAAATACACCCAATACGAACATTTGAGTTAAGAAACAAATAAATAGAATATCTCAGATGCGCATATCAACAGACATCGGGATAAGACATTCCACGGAGAAAGATGGCTTGGCTCGACAGGAAATCTAGTACAGAGAGGGGATAAAGTAGGAGAACCCTAAACCCTACTAAAGCACCCCATTTTCCCTTTTGCTATTTTTAACACTGATATAAAACAAGAAATGCTACCAAGGCTCTTCTTGTATATTGGAGTTACCGAAAACTACTCGATGAGACAGAAAAAAAAAGAACCTGAATGCAAATGATAGCCAAGTTAACTTATCGACTTACAGGGCGGTCCGTCAAGGAATTTTCTACCAAAAACTCTCCCACTTGGAAGAAGATCCGATTTCACAGAGGCATAACCACGTTGCTAAGACAGAAAACTAAAATAGAGTTTAATCAGGAGCTTTTCTTTCCATTCACCAAGCCAAGACCAGAATGAAGTGAGATAGAAAGGATACCCTTTGTATGGAGTAATGGAGGATGAGTGGGAATCGTACCTGGCCATGTGAACAAATGGTAAGTGCTGACATTTCATTGGGCACGTTGGTCGAATTCTGCAACGATTAGAGTTAACTCAGTTCACCATAAATGTTCCAGACAGGCCTTTAAGACGAGAGGGTTCCAACCAGTTGTGTTTTCTCAGAGAATTTATGGCGAGGAACCGAGATGGCCTACGTAGGGTTAATTTTTTTATCACCTGGTTACGCCGGTTATACGTTGAATCCCAACTACCTTTACTTTAACCATATCCTACTCAAGGTTTAGCCACTCGCTCTTTTTCTTTTGCATAGTTTAGTTGTTCGATTTTTACCCCAAAAGCGTTTGTTTTATAAGTATGTCGAATGGTGTTATATTTTCTCTTAGACATTGTAATAATATTTATACAAGGACATTGACCATTGTTTTTATTGATTAGTTGGATTTAATTAGTTATACCCCTTAACATAAAGTGGGTTTGCAAACGAAATGGAGGGTATTGCCCAGTTGCAAATAAAAACAAGGTATCGCTAGCTATGTACCTATGATCGCTTATATAACTCAGTACCAAAATAGGAAGAGGTGACAATATGATACTGTTGTACATCATGGTTGACGATGGACTGAAACTTTAAAGACAAAGTATCAACTCAAGGTACCCAATAGGAAGAATAATTAAATACATAAAAAAAAAAATTACATGTAAATTTTGAGGTACATTACATGTGAGTTATGAAAAGACATTATTCAACAAGATTTAGGAGAAACATGGAGGTATAAGTGTGGAGTTAGTTGATGATGCTACTTATTCTATGAGAGGAGTAGCTATGTTTTCTCTTGGATTCAATTGAATCATGTTCTTGAGTTGAGTGATGTTTTATTTGTTCCCAGGTTGAAGAAAAATTTTCTTTCAGTTTCTTATATGGGAGATCCTCATTGGAGAGTTTAATTTGATGGAAAACATTGCACGGCTAGTTTGAGAAATGTGGCTAGAGGTGTGAGAATGGGTTTCCTTTATATATTTCTTATTGATATTGTATCACATGTGAATTCTAGTGATAATTTGTAAGAGCCTTCTATATTTGAAGAGGCATATGCAAAGCATGCATCACAAGATGGAGACAGTCTCTCACCCCGTTTTGGAATTAAGGATTTATTCCATGTTTGTAGATGATGGAAGTATTGCAGAGACGAGGTACATAAGGGTGTTGTATCCCTTAATTACATTTATGTAGATTTATAGGTTTCTAACATTTTCATGAATTCCTTGGCGAAAAGGGAGGTTTGAGATGTTAGAAAAGAAAATAAGTGTTGGTGAAAACACTTTCCATGTGAAGAGGGAGTGTTAGATTTCAAGGTTACTCCAAAAGCTACACCATGTTTGGAGGTGCTTCACGATATGTTGGGTGGATTATATATGGTTTACCCTTGGTGTTTCATGATGGAATTGAACATTGGAGGTGGCTTACTCTTGGTTGCTAGACCATCTATGGATTATTGCATGCCATTCTTCCTTGGATCATTAGAGACATATGGATCTTAGTGAATTATTCATGTACTAAACACATGTAGGAAGGTTTCCTCTTTAGAGGAGGCCTTGAATTAGAGGAGGGCAATTAGGAATTCTAGAGGAGGGCATTTATCCCTAGAAAACATGGGTTTTCTTGGTGCTTTAATAGATAATTATAATTGACTTGAGGATGCTTTATTTGAGGGAGTACACATGTAAGTGTGACAGTCCTTAAGGAGGCATGTGACCTTGGACATGCATTGGAGCTTTGGAGTCATGGAGGAGGAGTGTTGGAAATAGGGGAGTAGTGCTTATACCTCGAAGCCTTAATTATTGATCCTCGTCAATTTGGAGCTTGACATGTGCCACTTGGAGTAGATTTCTTCACATGTGTGGACCTACTTGTCTATTGTAAGTTTCTTATATTGGAATAGGTACACTTTTCATTATAGACCTTCATTAATTCTCATACAAATAGATGAGGGAGAGTGTCATTATAATCATCAATCATGCACTTATGCTTATTCTTCTTTACACTTGGGTTAGAGATGTAACAAGAGGAGTGTTGGTCTTTCTCTCTCTCTTGTTCAATCTTATTTTCTCTTCATTTCTCTTTGTATTAAGGAATTAGGGTTTCTTGGAGAATTATTGAAGTCTAGGGACACTATTACATCCCTAGTGAGTCATTGGAGTTAGGGTTTTGTGATCAAGGAAGAGAAGAGACACCTTGCATGAGGCCAAGGATGAATTGCTAGTGTCAATTTAGCTTATTGGAATATCTTTGGTGGAGTTAGGGTTTTTATTCATTTTCCCTAGCTAAGGTTTTGGAGAGATTGGAGGGTTGTACCAACTTGTGATCATTTGAGAGTATGTATTTAAATTTCATATATGATCTATATATGTGAATTTTTCTATTGTCCAAAATTGTCTTATTGCATATTTGATCGTCATCTATCATTACCTTCTTGGTTTGGTAATGTCCAACACTTATATGTCTTGCTAATTTGACATAAGTTAAGGTTGGAATTGTTGATGAATTTAACATTTACATTGAAAATAATAATATCATAAATTTATTTCTATAAATATGCATTAACTGTAATCATTTCAGGTCTGGTTTATGCATCAAAAGATTGCTCTAAAGGGCTTAAACTTGTTGGGATATATTTGATATTTTCTCTCTTGGATTGCCTATGTATTGGGGTTGATGTGAAGTGAAAGATTGTATGTTGTTTTTTCTTTTAATTTAAATTCCAGCTCATCCTTAAGGATGATAATTCAAAAGGATTAGATCCGTGGAACCTCTAAGGAGGTGAAAATTCTGAATTTGCAAAAAAAAACCTTAAGTCATGAAATTTCCACACTAATATTTCATAAAACACCTTTAGGTATAAAAGACAAGGAATGCCAATAGACAAGGATATTATTTAGTATTGATTTGAACATAATGAGCCTCCCTCCCATAGATAAGCATTTTTTGCACCATAAGTTGGGTCTCTTCTCTAACTTAGTAATTAACCAACTCCTAGTATTGATCCCATAGTCACATGGTTTAATGTGATAGCATATTAACCCTAGTTTCTTCTAGTTTGATTGCATCCCTTCTTAGTCTATCACAAAATAAAAGAACATCATCAACAAAAAGAAAATGTAACAAATAAAGAGTTGTCCTCGACTTTATACATTTAGACTTTATATATTTGGAAGGTCCATAACTTTTTACCTCAGATAGCCTTAGCCTTGTTGAGATCTTCAATTACTATAAAAAACAATACAAGGGACACCCTTGCTTCAGTACTCTTGAGGGTCTTAAATAAAAAATAGATGTTTCACCACTACTAAGAATTGTAAAGGACACTAGGGCCAGAACAGATATTAGATATTACTTCATATTTTTGTCTTTGGAAAATACCCTTGGAATCTTGCTTAAAACATTCGCATCAAGGTTCCTGTATTGCTTTACAATTTGCTTGTGTGCTATCTCTGCATTTCTATCAACATTATCCTCATACTTGTTGTATGATACAGGAATTGTTAGACTAACAAGAAGACCTGCACAATGCCAGTACAAGAAAAAGATGATCAGATATGGAATCAACGAAATTGTTCATAAGGTGTTGGTGAAGCACCGAACACGGACAGATAAGTCATTTCTTTGGGATTTATGTTAAATGAATGGGAGAAAGCAGAGATTTATAAAATTCAAAGTTCAAGGATATTTCAGAAAAGAAGAATAAAACTAAAAGACATAAGAAGACTAATGCCAGAAGTTGAATCTATGTGATGATAGTACCAGCAAGAAATATTTAAGAATTTACCAATATAGACAAGTGTAAGGAAGTTGAACCAGCCCCCGAAAATTGAAAATAGCCACAAAATGATAACCGCCTGCCAGAAACAAAATTAGTTCAATAAGCACTCAAAGACAATGATTAAACATCATAACCTACACTTGGTATTGATCGACCTATCAGATGAAAGAGAAAATCTTCTAAGGGCAGCGCAGTTCTGCAGTATCCATTTTATTCCATTTTTTTATATGAAAAGTTGTACTAAAGAACAGGACATAACCCTCTGCACCAATCCACAACATAACCTAAGCAAATTTTTATATGAACGTGTCCTAGTTTCGTGCCAGATAATGCAACACCCATTGCCATATGCAAATCATAAGAAGGACTGACTGAAATCATTTAAGAAATATAACAAACCATACGGCATTACCTTCGCAAAAAGTCTAATGTCTTTGCAAAGAGCAATATCATGTGCCACTGCTAGAGCGTCATTAATTCTCACACGCATTGAAGCAGCTACCTTGCTTACTATTTCCTCTGATTATTCCAATTCAGGTAAAGGAGGTAGTGGCCTGCATAATGCAAATACACTAGTAAATGTCGCAGACTTTCATATATCATTCCTCAACAAAAAAACAAGAAGT
>SNQJ01S0032245.1:65215-75844 GCA_010110895.2 Picea sitchensis
AAGTTTCAGAGCTAGCATTACAGCTGCCAACTCTAAATCATGAGTCGCATATAACTCTTTGTGATTCTTCAACTTTCTTGACGCATAAGCTATCACTCCTCCATCCTTCATTAGCATGGCCCCCAACCCTTGTTTCGAGGAATCCGTGCAGACCATGAAGCCCTTTTCCATATCTGGCACTCGTAGAATTGGCGCACTAGTTAGTAACCTCTTAAGCTCAATGAATGCGCTATCACATTCTTCTGGCCATTCATACCTGGCCCCCTTGCGTTTCAAAGTGGTGATGGGTTTCGCTATTTTCGAGAATCCTTCCACAAATCTTCGGTAATAACCCACTAGCCCCATGAAGCTTCTCACCTCATGGGCATTTTTTGGCACTGGCCATTCCATAATGGCCTTTACCTTTTCTGGATCCACCGAGATTCCTTCGCCTGAAATGATATGACCTAAATAGTGGATCTCCTTCTGGAATAAGGAACACTTCGACAACTTCCCATACAATTTGTTCTCCCTAAGGCAAGACAACACTATTCGCAAGTGTTCCTCATGCTCTCTTTCATTCTTGGAATAGATGAGTATGTAATCTAGAAAAACTTGTACAAATCGATCTAAGTACTTCCAGAATACGTCGTTCATGAGGCTTATGAACACTTCTGGCGCATTAGTCAATCCGAAAGGTACCACAACAAACTCGTAATGTCCAAACCGAGTCCGAAAAGCATTTTTTGGGATATCACCTTCCTTAATCTTTAACTGATGATACCCAGATCGCAAATCGATCTTTGAGAATACCGCTGCTCCTTTCATCTGATCAAAGAGGTCATCTATTCGTGGCATTGGGTGCCTATTTTTCACTATAGCATAGTTCAAGTCCCTGTAGTATATACACAGTCATAAGGATACATCCTTCTTCTTTACAAAAATTACCGGTGCGCCCCAAGGTGAGACACTGGGCCTTACTAGCCCTAAGTCCAGTAAATCCTTCAACTGCATTTGCAACTCACAAAGTTCCAGCGCCATCATCCGATACGGAGTCTTGGATATTGGTTCTGCACCAGGTTTGAGCTCAATAGTAAAATCAAGCTCCCTCTCAGGAGGTAACCCCGGTAACTCGTTCAGAAAAATATCCTGAAATTTTGACAAAACTTGGTACTAATCCAATGAGGGTCCCTTCTTTTCTTTCACTGCCTCCACTACATAAAGTCGACACCCTTGTCTCAAGCACCGCTTGACCTTCATAGTTGATAGAAAGCATAATGACACTTTTCTCTGTTCACCTTGGATCTCTATTGGTATTCCTTCATCATCAATACAAAGCACCTTCTTTGCGAAACAATCTACCAAAGCTCGATGAGCTGCTAACCAATCCATTCCAATGATTAATTCATAAGCCCCAAGAACAGTGACGTATACCTTCAACCTGGTAGTGCACACTCCAAGTTCTACTATAAAATTATAGACACTAGGTCCTACAACTTGTTTTTCCCCCGAAGCCATCTCGACTTGTTTAAAGTCATCATGCTCATAGGCTGCCAGCCCACTCTTTTTTAATGCAGATGGTGAAATGAAACTATATCTCGCACCAGAATAAAACAAAATATTAACATTAATATGATTTAGTGTACCTGATGACTCTAATACTGTGGATTGATGTTCGGTCTAGCGGTTATTAACCGCTGCGTAAATTTGGTGGTTTCTACTTGCTCTCCACATCGCTGCCTTTCCTTCTCGATGCACAAACCCTGATTGTAACTCTGGATAGTCTCGTTCGTAATGAAGTCCTTCGCATCTCCAATAGGCAATACGAGATTGAACCGGTGCACTGTTAGGTGACTGATTCCTAAATGAGTTCCTTCCCCTAGAACCCCTACCCCCACTAGTTTCTCCCTGAGATGGTCATGGACCTGTCTGCACCGTTGGCGATGAACGAGATGCTACACTAGCTGCCATTGAAATCCCTACAGCTACTATCCTTGGCACGACTCTTTTACTGTAAGGTGGTGGCCTTGAGCCCCCTCCCCTAGGAAATGTCCTCGGGGTCTTTCCTACGAATCCAGGGTGATGCGGAAATGGCGATCTAGTACCCCCTCTTAAGTTCATGTGTTCTTCCACGTAACGCGCATTTTCTACTGCCTCCACTACTGAAGACGGTTTCCACATCCGCACCATAGATCTTATCTTCGGGTTCAATCCATAAACGAAGCGCTCTGCCTGTCGCTAGTCATTGTCCATATATGAAACGTATTTGACCAGTTCCATGAACCTGATCTCATATTCTTCTACAGTTCGGTTTCCTTGTACCAAGGCATGAAATGCCCCTACTTGTTGTTCCTCGTAGTATGCTGGTAGATATTTCCTTCAGAATCTTTCCTCGAAGAGTTCCCAAGATACTGTGTCTCGGGTAAGGTGTAGTAGTCTTTCCAAGTTTCCCAACGAGTTCAAGCCACTGTCTCTTAACTGAAAAATTGCGATCTTTGCCTTCGAGTTGGACGCATAGTCTCTTAAGGCTAAACATTGTGTCATGCCTTCCAACCATGCTTCCGCGCGTTCACTGGTGTGACCTCCAGAAGTTTGATCTTCTGCAATTCTCGTGTGATGTCTTCAGGTGGGAGTCCTCCCCTTGAATCCCTTGACACTTCTGGATTACTTGTTCTAGATGGTGGAGGTTCCACCTCAGTCCCTGTTGGCTGGCGCCCCTTTAGAGTCTCGTTAATGGATTCCAATGAGCGTAGTATGAGGGCTAGCTCGGGCGATGGTGGTGGTGGTACTAGTGGTGTCGGTGTTGTTGATGGTGTGGGTGGAGTCGGTGGTTCCCGTGACGACGCTCCCCTGCCTCGACCCCTTCGAGTCTTTACAATCTTGTATGATTTAACCTGCATCACCCCAAAGTTGCCCGGGTGAGTTCAAGGACGTTTCAAATTGGTGCTACTTAAACTTAGAAACAAGGTTAGGCGTAAGTTATCTTTACTTGTGTGTAAACAGACGTTACTCCATCACGGGATTGGCTAGGTTTGGGTTAGGATTAAGCGTCTAAGCTTGGTTGACATCGAACTTTAAGGTAGGTTAACCTTACACTTAAATAAAATTATTTATTTAAAATTATTATTACACTAATTTAACTCAAATTATCTTTACTTTAATTTAAACTATCTTGACCTTATTTATATATAAATTATTTCCACTAAATTATTTAATTTATTTTAAATAATTTTTATCACTTTAGATCATATATAAAAATAATTAAACGTACACACAAGGATTCGGGCACGCATGGGTTCCACGTGCTCGTCTGGCTTCCTCAAGCTTCCTCTTATCTAACCCCATCATTCTACACCTATCAGCTTTTCGACTCTCTATGCGTCCTTCCACTGCCTCCACTTTCTCATCCGCGGGGACTTTCCTCGTATCATTCTTTGTCCACCACAGATCTGCCTCTGCTCTATTCAGAGGTTTCTAGGATCTCCCTTGCCATGGCTCACATCCTTGCCATTGTTCTGAGCACCTTGCGAGTGCTGGGTATTGTTGTATCTGCTGCGAGATCCTTTGCAGAAATAGAGTATATTGATATGGCCACTGATAAGATCTAGGACCTGAAGTCCAGTCTCTCTACAATATTGGGAACCAATCCCAAGTCTTTACAATTTGCGGAGTTCGCTCTCAGGTATGGTAAGAGGCATGATTCAGTCCGCCAGCTTGTGCATAGCTTCAGTACCTTCGTGAAGAATGTTGAGTCGATTGAGTCAAGAATTTTCATAAACCTTCCTTATGTTGTCGTAATGAATAGTAATTTCCTATATTTTTTTTTTGCAGTGTGAAATAAATGATTTGCTTGTAACTCCTGCTCTGTACGGATTTTGGTGTTCTGCTTTCAATTTATTTCACTTGTATTTATAAATTTACTTATCTGTGTATACTTGTTGTTATATGTGTATATATATATAGGTTTATGGGTATACAGGTTTGTTCAATTTCATCAACCGAGCCGAAGAGGCTCTTTGGATTTCCCCCGGGAGTCACTAGTCAATATCCGACCCTCAGGTCTTTCCCATTTCTTCACGGCCTCTGCCCGGGACCGTGCCCAAATTTCCCCATAGGAATCTTGTTTATCGGGCTTCGGAGTTTCGTAATCCCCAATGTCGAGAATTTATGTTCCTTCAAACTCCCGATTGTCGATTCACCGATACGACACTTAATGTGCTAGCCCTCCAGGATAGACATCCCTCTCATATGACCGTCGTTCCATGTGACCACAGCCCTATGCTACAGCGGAGTTTCGGGGTTCCTAATGTTGAACCTCACAAGTCCTTAGGACTCGCGGTTCTCCAATCCCCGATATGTTCCTAGTGCATTAGCCCTCCAAGCTATGCCGGTGGTCCACACAGCCCCTCCTTGTGACCGCATTCTTATCCCTTATCGGGATTTCGGGGTTTCACGACTTTCGCTGTCACGAACCTCTGTCCTCACAGACTCCCGATTAGCGATCTACCGATGAGGTACTTGTCCGTTAACCCTTCGGGCTAAACTCTTGGTCCATATGACCATTATACCACAACGCCACAGCTTTGTCCCTTATCGGGGTTTCAGATGTCGCAATATCGAATTGCATGAACCCCGTGTCTATGGAATTCCCGATATCCCGATACCCGATGCGATTAAGTCTTAGTTAACCATTCATTAATTAATTCTTTTAAATTAAGGGTTAAGAGTTAAGTTAATTATGTCGGGCTTTCAGGGTTCGCACTTTCGTAGTGCATGGACACTTTGTCCACGAAACTCGCGATATCCCGATACCCGATGCCACCTATCCACCGTCGACCCTTCCGTGGGCCCCATTGTCCCTTATCGAGAAATCACGTTTTGCGATTTCGAAACTCTTGTTGCTATGTTTCTCGGGACTCTCGATATCCCGATTCCCGATGAAGCCCTCCCATGGAGCTTTCGCTGATGGCTCTAGATGATTTCCACACGTCCCTTCAACGGACGATCCTGATTACGTCTGTATTTCGGGACTTTTAATGTCCTATTTCCTTCGACCTCAAGAATGTCGATTTCCCGATTCTCCGACTCTTCCTGGATCCTTGACGCGCATCCTGTCTGAGATCCACGACTGTGATCTTTTCTCGCAGCTCCAACACCTGGTCCTTTGACACCTGTCTTCCACTATCTCTTCGTCGTGGCCCACACGACTCCTCCATTGGGATATCGCGAATCACGACTCCGAGCTGCAAGAGTTTCTCGCCTCCGGAAACTTCGATATGACGAACCCCGACTCCTTGGGATCCTCTGACACGTGTCCTCGAAATGAACGGCTCAGATCTCGTTGGGGTTCCTTGATTTGATTGAGAATTCTTCCATCGAGAAATCGGCACTTGCGATGTCGTGATCCATTGTCCTCACAGATCCCCGACTCCCGATCCCCGATGCCACTTGGCATTGACCCCTGCGAGAGTTGACCTTTTGACACTTGTCCTCCCTTGGTGTATCGGAGTTCACGAGTTTGTGAATCCAAAACCTATGAGTTTCGGGACTTGTCTTTTCCCAAACCCTGATATGCGATCGTTTGGTGTGGCGCGACACCTGTCCACCACTCTAACCCTGGTGGTCTCCACTCTGTCCTTGTACCCATCGGGAAATCGCGTATCGGGATATCGCGATTCCCATTGTCATTTGCACGGGACTTTCAATTCCCCGATCTCCGACTCTGCGGTATCTCCTCACACGTGTCCCTGCTGTTTGAACGGCTCTGATCCTATCGAGAAATCGTGAATCGTGATTCCTCGACGCAACGATTCTACACTCCCAAAATCCCCAATGGGTAAAATCCCGATGCCTCCACAGAACGCTGACGCGTGTCCTGCCGAGATCAACGGCTAGGATCCTGGATTTTGAGAACCACAAGGTCTCGATTCTCTGGCTTAACAAAACCCCGATGACTCTAATATCCCGATGACTCTAATATCCCGATGACTCTTCTGGGACTCCTCCTCTGCACACTAGCACTTAAACCCTGCGCAACTTCTCGAGATCTAATGGCTGACGGGATTTTGCCTGAGATATGACGGCTCAGATCCGTTCTCCTACGTAATAGACAACTCTCCTTGGTATGGTTAAAAATTGTATGGGTCGATAGTTCCTGAGATTCTTCTTTATTTTAAAATTTCACTGAGGCTAGTACAGGCAACTAGTTTATACTGTTTCCGCGCGATACAAGTCTTCTAAATTTCCTTTGTCCTACTGCACATTGGCAGTTCCTCATTTAGGTAAGTTCGAGATGAAGTCAGCCTTTTCAAGGTCCTACAAATGTCCTTTTGCATTTTATTTAGTATAATTCGTGTAGTTATTAGATCTTGCCAACTTCAAGCCTTGGATAAAAGCTTCCCTCGACATTTTTTTATCGATTTCAGGTGTCTACTCTACCCGAAACTTCATTGACAAGCATTGCTCAAATAAAATCAAATTATCAGCTCTCTTTTCATGCTTAATAACTTTATTAGGTTGCTTTAATGGTAGCCATTTCGTGGGAAGTGATCCTTCAAACTATCTGGTTTGTTGTCACTTAATTTAAAGGGCGTTGCTTTAAATACTCAGACTAAGACTGTATTATCCATTCATGATCCAGCTAAAGGGTATTACCTAAAGTTGTTTCTTGTGATATATGAGATTATTTGCTTGGGTAATGTAGGAGTGCTACTTGTATATTTTCGGATACTGTATCAATCATATTGGGTCAAATTGAACGTGTTTTGTTTGTAGTTTAAGCGTGGATGGAGTTAACACTCGGGGTTTTGGCCCTTAGGCCCAGATTTCGAACTAAGACGCTCTGATACCATATGTAACAACCAAATATTTCTAAACATCATTAAGTTTCATAAGCAATTTATGAAAGAAACTGAGACAATAACTTCATAGCATAATATTGATTTTCATAACAGCAAATTCAGTAACTTAGATTTATCAATGAATAATGATTACATGGCAGATTGAAATAAATACATAACTTAACAAATACCTGGTTCTGATGCTAATTTTTGTTGCCTCTTTGCCTTGCTGCTACCTTCCTGCTACCTGATACACAGATCAATCCTTCCATAAACAAGAAAATAACTGCCCAAAACTACTGTCCTCCCTCCCAACTAGGAAAACTACCTAGCTCCAGGATATCTATGGATATCCTGGCTCCCGCGCCCAAAACCTCCAGCAACTCGGTGCCTCAACTGATCAAAAGCCACAGTCAGAAACTCTGTGCTCACAGGAAATCTCATAGTCCTCAAAATCCATCCTTTGTCCAATGTTGAATGCCCCTCACGTAAACCTTTCTTCCTCTCTTATCCCTCCTTCACCGACTCCTCCTTTACTCCCTTACCTACCCTCGTCCCCGTCCCTTATCCCTCCATTAATGTTTTATCTTCTCGGGACTAACAGGTTATCCCTTCTTGCATACTCAACCATTTTATATCATTTCTCATTGATTTATTATATTTATTTCTGAGGTCATTAAATGTGATCTGTAGTTAAAGTATTACTTAGTTAACCACAATTATTTTCTTTAATTAATTTTACTTTATAATCTTTAAATATTTATTCAACTAGGGTCGTTACATTGAACTAACCCATGAAGCTATTGAAAAACATATTTTTACACAAGAATGCACTCAAATTTGAAATCAACCTACCCTGACCCCAATATTTAAGGGTTTGAAAATCTTAAAATAAAATCATGAACATCTACTAAATTTGAAGTTGTTGATTTAGAACTTAAAACCAGAAACTAAGTGCTATTAAGGACTCTAGTCAATTTAAAATAGTGACCACAATTGAATAGTACTAGAATTTTCAAAAACAGGTTTTTCCAACATGAATCAATCAACTTTGAATAAGGTACCTAATTTTACCCTAAATATTTAGAGGTTTTAAAATCTAAAAAAAAAATAAATGAACATCTGTCCAATATCAAAGTGTGGACCTATATGTAGTTTTTCACAACATGAAAATTGAAAAGGGTAGACATAGATTGTCTTTGAAATATTTTGATTAATTTTTAAAAATAATTTTTTTAAAATACTTTTATATATAAGATTCTTTGAAATTGTAAATGTGAGATAATTAATCTTCAAAGAACATTAAATCCAACTTTTATTAGTAAGTTAGAAGATTGTTTGGAGGATGCAGGTTCTGTTGGTTTCACTCTCCCTAGTATAGTCATCACTCTCCTTCTTTATGTTGATGATTTTTTTCTTATGATGAAGAGTCCCTATGACCTTGGTAAGCAACTAATAATCCTCAGGCATGACTCTAAACACTAACAAAACAAAGGTTATGATAATTAAATCCAAAAGGATAACGTAGGATACCTTTTTTTATGACAATAATCGCTTGGAAGAAGTGCCTTCATACAAATATCTTGGAATTGATATCCACCACAAGCTCAATTGCAACTATAGTGTTGAAAAAAAGATAAATGGACGATGGAAAGGAAAAAAATTGTAAATCAATGAACCTTTTACTTTGGGATAAAAAAAACTCTTCTTTCACACTCTCGTCACTTTGATTATCTTATATGGATGTGAAGTTTGGGGTTGCAATATATCTAGAGAATCCTCGACAAAAATAGAATAGATAAAAAAAAATTTATAACTTATAATCTCAAAATTAAGGGCAATACACCATATCATATCCTCCTCATAGAAGCAAACATTTCCCCCATTGAGGGAAATTCTATGATTAGATACCTAACGTACAAGAACAACTTAAACAACATGGATGATAAGAGGATCCCCAAAATTGCTTCAAACTCTAGACAAAACCACTAAGGACTCAACCCAGGATGGCATAAAAACGCCAACTCTTGGCTAAATCATTGAGGAATACAAGAAGAAGTCATCATGTACAATATCAATAATATTACAAATACTATCACTTATAAATTTAAGGAGATTATGTGGTGTGCTAAATAATTAGTGGATAAAAGAAAATTAAGATACTACAAGGAGGTGGTCAACCTTAATTTAGAATATCAAAATTAATTCTTAGGTTTGATAAGTGCAAAGAAGAAAATCAACATTTTTAAAATAAGAACAAACTCTCACAAAGTACAGAGAGAAATTGGGTATTGGACAATCCCCAAAACATTGTGGGATCAAAGACTATGTCATCTTAGTGACACTAAGAGGGTAGAAGATGAAAATCACTTCCTCATAGATTTACGTGTACCCACATTATATCCCAATTTAAAAATATTTTTCACAATAGAGACCTTCCTAACCTTCTAATTCATCAAAACTATGGTGATCTTGGAAAGCTTCTCTTAATGTTTATTTTAGCATAGAAATGCAATTTTACAGAAATCAAAGTAATATCTTAACTTCATAAGGTATGATATACCAATTGGTATCAGTATATGATGATGATCATCATCATCATCAACATCATCATCATCATATAAGATATTATTGAAACTTCATCCAATTTACACCTTTGTAGATCTTAAATCTATAACATGAATCTAATCTTTTAAAATGAATTTGGCTAAACCGCATTACATTTTCAAATGATCCTATTATGAACTCCTCTCATTTAATAACATTTTGTATTCGTGATTTTTTTTTAACTTAAATTTGAGAGCCTATTAATTTATGTGAACATATATTGAAGGGCATTAAAAATATTAACACTTCATGCAATTTTATTGTATTTGTATGGAAAAAGGTGAACATCAAATTTAAGCATGCATGGATAAGCTTCAATGTAGCATGAAATTTATGTCAATGAGAATGTCTATAGATGTAATACCCCCCTTACTATCATAATTGTTGATTGATTGTGACTCAATTATGATTGCTTGCTCGCCCTTCATCTACCTCATTTGTGTGGCATGTGTGAGCATGGATATATAAATTATAACAACAATAATAATAACATAAACAACAAAAATGGGATATTATTAGCTTGTGGTGTCTTGGAATAGACCATATGACTATAAATCTTCCTTCCCTTCCCTTCCTTCCATGCAAGCTCCTCAAAGAAGATTCCTTTCAAGTTTTGAAAGGCTCTATCTGCTAGGTTGGATAGGGCAATGGGGGAATTCTAGTTAGGACTTGAAAGGTTTTCTCTTGATAATTTGAGTTGATAATTTGATTAATTGGTTTTAGTAAATATTTTTAAGTTGGGTCTTAAAAGAGTAAATACTTCATTCCAATGAGGCTTTGAAATACACTATCAAGGATATAGGAGTGATTAAATACTATATTTTCATAAAACTTTGAAAAGTCCTCCTTTTATTCAAGATATTTCTGAAATATTTTAGTGGTAATTTATAAAACCATTGTTTTAGAATAACTCTATTAATACCTCTCAAAATGAAAGTAGAGGTTTTTTCAAACTTTTTGTAAAAATATTTTGTGTAGTTTTTTCTAGATGTGTTTACTTAGCTAATATATATTTTTAGAAACGTTTTTACAAAATGCACCAATAACATCAATGTATTTAATTGTTATAGTGTTCTAACATTAATTATACAAAAAACACCAATAACATCAATATATTTAATTGTTATAGTGCTCTATTTTAGACTCAAAGCATTAGTACACCTAAATCAAAATGAAACAACAATTTACCCAAACCAATCTAAAG
>SNQJ01S0032245.1:75854-88341 GCA_010110895.2 Picea sitchensis
AAAGTGGTCGCTTGATGAATATGCACCTGATGCTATCAGCAAGCGTTGAAGGATGTGGGAAAAATTCTCCATCATTTCGTCCCTTTGTCGCGTGAGAGCTTGCTCAAGCAACAGAGTGATAGGATCGGCTGCTCCATCGTTTTTCTTTTCTTCCACCATTGAGGGTTTCTTGGGTGTGCGAGAGCGATTGTCCTCGAGAGAGACAAGCTCGAGACCCAACTTGCTATACTCAGACCTCATTGGAGACATGCACTGAAAAACGATCAAGAGCAGGCTGCTCTGATACCACTGATCTGGATTATTTTTGGCACGAAATGAGAGCGGAGATATAATAAAGAAATGCACAGAGATATTGAAGATATTCAATAATATAACAGAATTGTATTAGAGATGCAACCATAAACACAGATATACAGTAATACATGATTTCTATTAATCAAAGAAATGTACAGAGACTATAAAAATACAGAGTGAAAGACTTGCTAGAATGGTGACAACTTATCTCTGAGAAGAGATTTGACGGCTACTTGCATTCACAAGAAGATGGTTACAATGAGGCTCTGAAGGCCCTTTTACAATAAACGGGAATGCCAAAATTCCTAGACATCCAAAAACTTAACCTTAGGAGATGAAGCGCCAAAAGTCATGTGGGCCCCGTTTGGGTAAGTTGGTGCATCAACTTCCCGGGGTCGTAATTTTTGCATACAATCTCTGTTTTAGGTGTGTGATAGCTCGTTGGAAAGGTATTGTCGAGGAGATTCATTTTGGGGGCTCAATCATGTCTTTGGATATCAATGAGAACCTCGATCTCGAAAAACCTTCATTTGGACCCTCAAAATGGCCCCAGAAGTTAAAACCTGCTAAAAATAGTAAATTGCCAAAATTGTCAAAAAACTGTTTTGAGCCATTTGGAAAAGGTGGGTGGTCACCGATATCCACTTGGATCAGAGTACCTCAAATAAGCATGATTGGAGGCAAAAAGACATTGTTGGGAAGAGGGCCAAGACTTATGATAGTCTCACTACTAAAAACCTTGAAAGTGTAAAGTTGAGAAGAAATGTTTAAAAAGGCTTTCGAATTTGCCTTTAGTACTTCAACCCTGTAGAAACCTAGGTCGTTGAGGAAGCCGATCAAAATGGCAGTGAGGCTGGTGAATTGTTTTCACATGCAACCCACCCTAACTTAAAAAAACATAATTTCTAACAAAATTTCAAAGAAAATTAATTAAAAAATATTGTTATAATGTTAAAAGATTCTAAATGTATTCACCTCACCTCATTGTTCTTAAACTCCCACTTCATCAATTGGTTATGATGCTGCTCGCTACCACTTTTATGCGGAGATTGGTTGTGATGTTGCTCGCTACCACTTTTATGCGGACATTGAAGGTATCGATTAAATATTTCAAAGTGCCGAACGTGAATTCTCAATTTAAGAAACAGATTCTTGCTTGGTTAAACAAATTGCGATAGCCCTTGCTTGGTTAAACAAAGTGCCGAAGGTCAATTCTCTATTGAAGAAACTCATTCTGACATCAACTACCATTGTGATAACCCTTGCTTGGTTAAACAAATTACGATAACCCTTTCTTGGTTAAACAAACATACAGCCCAAAGTCTCCAAGAATATGGTGGATTCGCTCCAGCCCCAATTCTTGTCGACCTGTGTGTAGCAAGAGAAACTTCATACATTAAACAGTTGAATGCACAAGAGCTGTTTCCCTGTCGGTCTGCCAAGTGGCATGTCCGCGAGTTGTCTTTCTGTTGGCCCGCCAATTGGCATGTCCGCCAGATGTTTCCTTGTCAGCCCACCAAGTGGCATGCATGTCTGCCAGCTGTTTCTCTGTCGACCCGCCAAGTGGCATCTCGGCCAGCTGTCTCCCTGTTAGCCCATCATGTGGCATGCCCGCCAGCTGTCTCCCTATCGGTCTGCCAAGTGGAATTCCCGCCAGCTATCTCAATGTCTTCCAGCCAGGTGCATGGCTGTCTGCCAGCCGTCCAACTGTATCTCTGTCGGCCAGTCGTCCAACTATCCCTCTGTTTACAACTACTGGTGAAACAATAGCTGCTAGGTCTGGGATTGACTCTGTTATGGGCACTGGAGAGGATGTTGAAGCTAGTGATGGGAGTGCATTTCCAGATCAATATGCTACTGAATCTATTGGTTGTGCACCTGGAGTACTCACAAGAAGACGGACCACACATGTAATTTGCGGCTACTCAACCACTAACATCGGTTTATGGATAGTACACTGCATGGAATCGAGATGTTAGCACTTTTAACTAACCAAAAATATTTATGTTTAATATTGATTTATGTTTAAATGCAAAAGTAATTTTTTTGTTACACTTAGTCAAACAGTTATGTTTAATGATTAATATTTCAAAACTCATTTCATGTCTCTAATTAATGTGTCTTTTATTAAAAAAAAATACTTATCACCCAAAGTTGAACAAAAAAGTTGTACCAGGAACCTTCCTGAAATATTAATATCTACGTCACCCCCATAAAAGGATCCAAAGTTTCTTGCTGTCAAAAAATTCTTACATTCGTGTAAGAGAAGCCACTCTCACCATCAACACATAGAAAGTTTATAATCAACTAGAAAGACAAAGTTGATTTACTAGAGCCAAAAAGTTAAAACCTAGAAAGTTTATACAACCCCAAACTATTTCTCTTTCTCTGAGGTTAAAAATAAATTAATATGATACATATGAAAGTTTATCCCATCATTACTCACTTCTGACTATTACTGACTAGTGACGTAACATTTTAAGTGGCATCTAGCGAGTCATTTTAGATGACATAATATAAAAAAAAATTGACATACCCCATTGGAAAAATTTATGGAATAAATATATATTTAAGAATGATTGCACTTGAAACTGGAAATAACAACTCAGGTTGCTAAATATTCTACACGGAACTCTTTTCCTGTAATAAAGAGGTATGGCAGTTTACAACTTTAAACGCGGCAATCTGTATGTGAATGTTCATTATGGCATGATGACATTTTTATACTTAACATGCTGGCATGATGGAATAACTTTCAAGTTGTGTTTGGTCGTTGGTCTCCACTAATATATAAATAATATTACACCCAAATATTTGTATAAGAAAGAAACTTAATAAATTTATCATATATATATAGTGAATGCTAGTTTTTTTTAATGTAACACTTGGATAAAGTTAGTCCTTTTGCAAAATAAAATTTATTACTCTGTATTGAAGGTTAGGACTCTCGCAATCGATTCATTGTTGAATATCGATTAGTTAATAGTTGACTAAATATATTTTCCAACTATTAACTAAATATATTTTCCAATCCTCTATTGCTGTAGATAGGGAAAACAAAACAATTGTTTTTTTACTATATTTAAATTTTAAATTGCTTTTATAAGGAACGTTATTGGTTGTCACCTTTAGAGTTTTATTGCAGAAGAATCTAATATTTTCAATCTTAAAGTATATCACCTAAACTGTTATTACCTAAAGTCTTATTGTTGCTTTGAGGCTCTCACAAAATGTAATTTTTCATTCTTATATAAGGTATAATAAATTTCATTGTTATATAAGCGATATTACCTAAGTTTTCATTTTTTATTATAACTTTATTTTAGGTCTATGTCACTTCTTTTTCAGTTCTTTATATATATTTAAATGATTTCACTCACAAATGATGTTCATGTTGCATCGAAAATTTTGAATTTTCCTTTTCAATGCTCTGACAAACCATGCCTTAAAAATGTTGAGTTTGCATTTTAAATGCTCTTACAAATCATCACATTGCCTAGAAAACACCACATTTTTCCTCTTTGTTTAGTGTTGTAACTAAATTGTTCTATTCAGGTAGAAGCATGAACGCAGATCAAGGTCTGGAGGACATCACCTATGGATTGGAGAGGAGGTTATGCAGCTCTGCAATTTTTGAAGTTGATTCATATGATATCTACAAGGTAATATCTACCATCTATGCAAATTAATATCTTCAACGACTCATATTATTTCACTTTCATCCCACTCTCCAAAAGATGAAGATCATTTTCTCCTCTAACAATAACGTAGCACGCAATCTTTGCATTCACCTAATTCCAAAGGACCTCACAACATACCTTGTTGCATACAAATGACAAAAGCCAGGGAAATTTTTTTTGAGCTTTCTCATGAATCCAACATAAAAAAACCATCGCAAACCACTAAAACAAAAAAGTTTTTTAATGTTGTCATTTATATTTCGGTTTATGTTTGTGCTTAACATCCTATAACTAGATGGTTTATAGGGATGATCCAAAAATATCTTTTAAACGACAATGGTTGAGTTATTTTTCATAAGTTATTTTACCATTTTGGAAACTAATCAAAGAGGAAGAATGAA
Organism: Picea sitchensis; assembly: GCA_010110895.2. NCBI lineage: Eukaryota > Viridiplantae > Streptophyta > Pinopsida > Pinales > Pinaceae > Picea > Picea sitchensis. The sequence goes on from SNQJ01S0032245.1 coordinate 80,230, forward strand.
AAAGGAAACATAACAACATAAAGAAATATGCAGATCTGGAAATAAACATGAAGAGACAACAAACCATAAACACCAAAGTGATAATGGAGTTTAACAATTTCGCCTGCGTCTTCGGGCCTTTCTGTTCGAAGCTTTAAATGTACATCATGAAAGTGTCAATGGATTACGACAATGAGTTGGTAATGTTCTCCCATATCTCATGAACCGATCAAAAGTGACGACACTAAAAATGGATGAACGAATATCCCATGAATGGCCCACAAAGCTATGTTCCTCAATAGCTTCCTTGCATAAAAATGGCTTTGCCTCAACAATTCAACAACGTTTTTCTGATCTGAACCTCCCTCCTTGGCTTCAAAAACCTATGGTTTATATAGGCTTGAATTTGGAAGCAAACTCCCAACTTCCCCCCAATATCTAGGCTCAAAAAGGGCCCAAGATCCTCCAAAAATGATCAAAATCTCTCAAATCTGCTCAAAAAATCACTCAAAAATCTTTATAATAAGGTATAAAACCCACTTTTCCCAAAACAAGCATGCAACCCCCTTTATCTGCGTTGCTGGGCATATGGGGCATTTCCATGTACCCAAGTGCTAAGGCTTGGCGCATTGGCCCCCTTACTGTTTGGCGCCTGGTTGTGTGCATGGCCATATGGCCTCGAGCTATGATCCATGTGCCCCTTAACAGATATATCCCCCATCGTTTTAGCCATAGTTATGCCCCTGCTCGGAGGGCTAGCTCTGTCGACGAGGGATAACCATTAAAACCCTAAGCCAAACACTATACGTCTACGTCATATGGGATATGGCTCCATGCGACTAGGGATGGGCCCAATGCCATTCAAAAATGCGTGCCAATAAAATAGAGGTAGTGGTCATATGTTGTGGCTGGATGGAGTGTTGCATCGAGGGTTGGGGCTAGCCCCAATCGTTTACTCCGTCAGATATAAACTATGGAAAGTTTACATAATTAAATAACACTATTGTTAACAAGTGACACCTAGGTCGGGCTGGTAGCCCAGCCCTACCAAACCATTAGCCAGGACCAGAGGTCATGGGTTCGAATCCCATGCGCTCCATAGAATTTTTCCAAAAAAGATAACCAATAGAGGGGTGCCATGTGGCATCCCATGACTGGGCCATGTGGAACTGTCACATTCACCAATAACTTGTTTCAGAGTGTGATTCATCCACTTCCAACCGAGTCAACATACCACATATCTTCCCTGTCAGCATCCACTGTACCTACCACATCAACTATCTTATATGTGTTATACAACTGTACGACCAGGACATGTCAGCCTCTGCCACGTGTCGCCCTTACAGTGGTTTCATGTGTCACACCCTCACTTGTTCACCTGTATTTGTCTAGTCAATGCCAATGCACCATCCCACGTTAGTTGTATGACCGTATGACCTGTACAGACAACCGCCACGTCAACACTATATGCACTGTAGAGTGAACATATTTTTTTGTTTATTTGATGAAAGAAACAGACCACGATATCTTTCGCATACGGTTTTTGTTTGAGCCCATTCAAGTTGAGTTGGGTTCATATCGACGATGCCTATGGACACGTCGGTTTTGAAGCCATTATGAGAACTTTGATTTGCAGGCCTTCCTCGATCCATTTTGGTCCCTAGATCAAATTTAGGATCAAGGGATCTGTCGCAATCAAAACCAAAAATTGTATTACCAGTATTAGAACACGTGATTCTTCACTTATTTCATGTTATATCCCCTATAAGGGGGAGCTAGGTAGGAAACTGAAGAACAAAACCAAAACAACCATGGCAGGATCCGAGCTCGAATAGGGGGCCTACTGTTTCTAGTAAACCGTGGATGATTAACCCTACTATTGAGATTTGGGGTGCAACATCATTTATAGGATATATATTTTCAAAGGATTATGGGATTTTTTGTACCAAGGATGCAACTATTTCAAAGTCATGGGCCTGTTAGAAGGAATGGATATGGGTTCTATAACAATTAGATGTAATTTTTGGGAACATAGAAGCGATGCAACTCTTGTTGTAGCTATTATAGTTTTACTATAATATAAAGTTCATGTATCCTATTAATATCCACATGAACAATTCGTCTTATCGGACCCCTTTGTTGATATGTGTTAAGCCCTCCAATTTTTGGGAACATAGAAGTGATGTAACTCTTGCTATAGCATCTCTTACAGTTTCATTATAATATAAAGTTGTTGTATCCTATTAAGATCAAACTGAACAATTTGGCTTATCCGAACCTAATATCCACTTGAACAATTTGGATTAGCTTGCCAAAATGTTTTACAAAGTATCCTAGGAGGAGATCTCCTAAATACCTAAATTCTCCACCCTTTACAATGGAAAGAGGGAACTCTTCTTTATAGAGTGAGTATCTTCTCTTATACAATAAAATATTACTATTTTCTAACTAATTCCATGGAAAGTCAAATAAATATTATAATAATGAATCAATTAGATCTCTCCTCCATCCAGGTTTGACCATGTTACAACATGTGGACATTAGCCTCTCAAAAGAAATTTTTCGTCATCGAAAAATAGGAGTAGTATAAACCAAATAATGCTCATGAAGGGGACACACCACCAAAAATAATAATCAATTAGATTCAAATGTCAAGTGTCCACATGGAATGTTCCCTCCAAGAATATACATGCATGAAACCACTCCACAAGTGTGAATTCCAAGGAATCCAACTCCATGGATGAATGTGAAATATGCGAAGAGGATGGAGCATCCACAACAAAGTATGTGATCAATTCTTAGTCTCTCCTTGCCTTACCTTTTCTTTCCTTTCTTTCCTAGTCTTGCCTTTCCTTTTTCTTACCTTGTGTTCCCTTACTTTTCCTTGCCTTGCCTTGTCTTTCTTTGCCTTTCCTTGCCTTTCCTTGCATTGCCATGCCATTACATGCCTTTCCTTGACATGTCATGCCATTCCTTGCTATGCCATGCTTTTCCTTGCCTTGAATTTCCACTCCATGCCTTTCCTTGCATTGACTTATCATGCCTTTCCATAACTAAACCTATACTTATACCTAGGACTTTCCTTTCCATGCCTTTCCATGTCTTGCCTTGCCATGCATTTCATTGCATTGCCTTTCCTTGTCATACATATACCTACACCTATATCTAGGCCTTTCTTTTCCATGTCTAACCATTCATTTCCTTTCCTTACCATGTCTAGCCTTTCCTTTCCTTTGATTTTCCTACCTTGCCTTGACTTTCCTTGCCTTGCATTTCCCTATTTTTCCTTGACTTTCTATGACATGCCTTGCCTTGAATTTCCCTATTTTTCATTGACTTTCTATGACATGACTTTCCATTCCATGCTTTTCCTTTACATGCCATGTCTTTAATTACCATGTGTTCCATTGACTTGCCTTCCATTGCCTTACCTTTCTATGTCATGCGTTGTGTTCCCTTGCCATGCCATGTCTTGCCATGACATGTCATGGCATGCATTGTCTTGCCATTCCATGAATTTCCATGACTTTCTTTGTGATGCCATACCTTGTCATGCCTTTCCTTTCCATGCCATGCCATTCCTTTCCTTTTCATGCCATGCATTGCATTGCCTTGACTTTCCATGCCATTCCTTGCCATTCTATGCCATGCCATGTTTTTCCTTTCAATGCCTTTCCTTTCCATGCTAGGATTTTCCATGCCATGCCATGCCATGTCATGCCATGCATTTCCATGCCTTGTCTTTCCTTTCCCTTGCCATGATTTTCCATGACATGCCATGCCATGCCATGTCTTGCCTAGCCTTGCCAGGCCATTTCATGCCATCTGATTCCTTTCGTTGACTTTCCATGCCATGTCATGCCTTGTCTTTCCATGACATGCCATGCTATACCATGCTTTCCCTTTCCATGCTATGTATTTTTTTTCCATGCCATGCCTTGCATTGTGTGACCTTCAATCCCCACAACTCACAATCACTAGGGGTGAAGCTATTCATTTTTACTTGCACATAAATGCACACCTCCCACCACCAACATACCCTTCCAATATAAGACACTTGTCTTTACTCTCCAACTCCTAGATACTAGACATTGATTCCACTCAATATCTTTCCACATCCACCACACACCCTCACATTGACTAAAAATGTTTATTTATATATTCACAAATACACATCTCTCAATCACACAACTCCCACCTCTTACACAACCTTCTTATATAAGACACATGTCTTCACTCCTAATTCATGGATATTACAAACTAGTTAAGCTCAATGTGGATAGTGTTGGTGCCACTCATAATATTGATTGCCACCTCCATTAGTTATGAAGTATGAGGTAAATTTATTACGATCACTCAAGTGTGTTCCTTTTCTAGGTGTTATAGTTATGTTTGGTCATTCTTGATGATTGATTTTATGTTGATAATAGATGTTATGTTGGTTATTTATTTATGATCATTTCTCCATTTAATTTATATATTTTTTGAGTCCATAACTTGATTTTTGTGAGTTTCCTTTTGAAAATTCGTGAATTACTTACAAGTTCCCTTCATGCAATCCGCAAGCACCTTCAAAGTTACTAAAAAAATAATAAATACCCAAAATGCATGCCCTTAAGTGAAGATAACAAAGGTTGTACATTTGTAAAACCTTGATCTCCATCCCATGAACTAAATCACTTTCTCATGGTATGAATAAGAGTTTTTTTGTAGAGAGAAGCGGTAATGATTAATTAGAGCACATACATGATGGAGACTTGTTTAGAAGATTGTTTGACTAGATTTTTTTGTAGTTTATTCATTATCAACACTTCGTGGTTTTGATTCCATTGTTTGGTTTTGAATTGGACCTAAACTCCTCTAGAGTTTCCATTTAGAGTAATACTAAAACTTGAAGATGGAGTTGAAATTAATAGGGGGAGGATCGCAACCTCTAATGACGAATGTGCATATGAAATAATATGATATATTCTCTTATCCTGATTCTGATTTGATAAATATATTAATATATTTATTTTGCACCCCAATCATTATGAAAGATTATACCAATTTTCTTTCAATTTAATGAATTTTGGTTGAATTGGTTACTTGATATTAATTATGACTCTGTTATCCTACAAGGTGGGTGCTCGCCAACAAGGTGAGGATACTACGTGCCTCTCGTCACCATTCGGATATGCATCAATCTGTCCTGATTCTAATTTGATAAATATATAAATATATTTATTTTGCGCCCCAATCATTATGAAAGATTATACCAATTTTCTTTCAATTTAATGATTTTTGGTTGAATTGGTTAGTGTAAAAGCCGGGTTTAATTTAACATCTAGTAATTCTTCAACAAGGCAGTAATTTCTACTAGGTTTATGAAAGTTCAATAATTCCAAAATATTTTAACACGTACGCATGTAATTTTAACAATGAATAATAAATTTAATAACAAATTAATAAAAAAACTATGCATAATTCTTGGTAAATACCTGAACCTGATGTTATTATCCTCCGTTTGTCCGCCGCTTGATTCCTTCCCACTTCTGAAAAACACTACCCAAAACAGTTCCTCCCTGCCAACTAGGTAGCTCCCTAGCTCCAGGATATCAACGGATATCCTCGCCCCCGTGCCCAAACCCCCCAGCAACTCCAGTTCACTGTATCAATCCTCCTCCCAACATTTCACTCTCTCTTCCAATCCAGAGCTCTCCAAAATTCATCCCTTCAACCTCCGTAGCCCCCTCCTCTCGTCAACCTCCTTCCTCCTTATTCCTCCTTCACCGACTCATACCTTTTACTTCCTTACCTAACCCCCCATTAATGCCCCTTATCCCTTCCTTTAATATTTTATCCTCTCAGGATTAATAGGTTATCCCTTGTTGGTTACGTAACCTTTTTATAATATATATTATTAATCTATTAAATCTTTTACTCAAGTTATTCAATGTAATTTGTAGTTAAATTATTAATTAATTAATCACAATTATATCCTTTAATTAATTAATAACTCACTTAATTAATATCATTAAATCATATTTGTTTAATTAATACCTTTTTAACACAATTAATCCCCTAATTAGTTTTACTTTATAATTTCTTAAACATTTATCCAAATAGGGTCATTACACACACCCACCCTTCAGGAAACTTCGTCCCGAAGTTAAGGTATCTTATGGTACACCGGAAAAGAGCATGGTCCACACATTCATAACAAGTAACTGACATTATCAGTAAGTAAGTCAAGAAAGCTCATACATACTAGTGTATATGTACAAGAAATGCATGTGTAGCTAGTACATGCAAATCTCGTGCATGTACTAATAATCAAAACTGTCATCCTTTAGTAATTTATGTATGCATTCAATCCAGTCAGCAAGACTAGTCTTTTATAAAATACAACAATCAATCAATTGTGTGAGAAATCCTTTAATTACAATTATCCGGTTCAATAATTTATTTTAAACAACTGTGGTTTAGTTACGTGATAATGAATATTCATAAACACATTTCTCTCTCTTTTTTTTTGAAGGGAAGACATTAACTTCCACCACAAGACAGATCTCCATACTTTCTCAACTATTACTACTCATCCTTCCTCCCTAACCTACTTCCATCTCCATTCATATCCTTCCTCTGTTAGACTATCTTGGAGCATCAACTATATTGACCTAACTCCAAATAGAACCCGTAAGTGGAAGTGTCCCTATCTCGACCAAGCTTCCCTAGCAAGCATCTGACATTCATCATCACACGTCTTGGGGACAGTGAACTAACACCGTCCTCCCATGACTTCAGCTTTCGGAGGATACACGGTGGGAAATGCCTCTGCCCCTCCTAATCATAACTAGGGTCCACACCCTACAATGGAGGATACACGGTGGGAAATACCTCCACCCCTCCTAACAGGACTAGGGTCCACACCCTACAAATGGAATATACAGTGGCACCATGTTGTTGGAGGTTTTGTCATCGTTTATTCGGTTTTGGGTAGTGTCGTCACCTGAAATCATGCACTGATCCACATATCATAGCAATGCATCCAAACCAATATAAATTTTACATACAATATTCATACCATAATGTTTCTCAGTTAGTGGTCCTGATATCCATTTTCATCATCAATATCCCTTGGCTATTTCATAGCCATAACCTGCAGATTAGTCTGTAACACAAACTCATACATTGCTATACATTATCATCATGTACTTGCATACTATCCTCATTTCAATTTGGTATCTATGTACCGATAAATTAACATCAAAGTTTTCCAATTAGAAATAGATCTCATAATATCCCACAATTCAATTTCGACACCCATTCAGAAGATTATCATTTACTCAAACTAGATTGCATAATATCCAACAACATACTAATAGCATTTAAACATTCATTTAATTCACATTCTCACAATGTGTCGCATCATATACATCATCATAAATAACATTTAAACATTCATAAAGTTTACATTCACATAATAGATCGCATTACATACATCATCATCAGTAACATTTAAACATTCATAAAATTTACATGCACGTAGTAGATCACATCATATACATCATCATCAAATAACATTTAAACATTCATAAAAGTTCATAAAGTTTAAAGTTTAAGTGTATCGCTTAATAGTTTCACTGTGACTAGAAAATAAAGTATATAGGCCTCAGGTAATCCTGGTTGTCTAAGTCAAAAGGTGTGTTACATACACCAAACCTTCAAGATACATGTTCTCAAGGTGGTCAAAAAAGTAAAGGATAGTCTCGCCATAATGCCTCAGCATCTTCCCAAGTAGCAGATCCTGGACTATACTTGTCCCATTGGACCTTAACTTGGTCTACTAGACGATTCTTGAGTTGTCGGACTCTACGGTCCAATATGCGTAACGGTTCTACCGTGAGGGTTCCCACGTCCGATACCTGCAATTCATTCCAATTTATTTTATGTGATTCATCAACAACATAATGACATAAAACAGATACATGAAATACATTATGAGTTTTATGCAAGTGGGGTGGCAGCACGAGATGATAGGCAACGGGTCCAATTTTCTCTTGGATCCTGAATGGTCCTATAAACCGAGGTGACAATTTTGTCCCCTTTCCGAACCGTATGGTACTCTTATTAGGCCTGATACGAATGAAA